>JAWWNH010000063.1:10012500-10285000 GCA_034641385.1 Darevskia mixta
CTTCCTTTGCAATAAATGGAGGTATGGGCAACCTGTGATACTTCAGATATTGATGGACTACAGCCCCCATAATCCACGATCATGGGCCATGCTGGCTGGGGGTGATGGAGGCTGGAGTCCAACACCACTTGGAGGACCAAAGGTTGACTACCCCTAGTGCATAGCTATAGTGTTTGCTGGAACCTGAGCCCAGAGTCTCCCAAAACAAAGGCATTCTTCTGCCTTTAAAATAGCATTACTGATGAGCATTCATTCCACCAAGAGGTATTCTTTGCCTATTTTAGAAATTACAAAGACTCTGACTCAAACAACTATTCACACAGCTGGGTTGCGCTTGTTGATACAGCCATATTGCTGTATCAAATTACTGGATTGCAACTGTTGTGTCGAAGCAGAAAATAATTACTCCAGGCACAACCTAGCCCAAATTAAGCACATGGAAGTGCCATTGATTTCAAGCACATGCTTAGATTGCCTCTCTCATTGAGACCAATGGGACTCAGTGTCTTATTAATTAATTAATTAATTAATTTTTTATACCGCCGTTCATCCAAGGATCACAGGGCCATTTACAATATAAAAACCACAAAAATGCACTTCCAGGGCAGCCACCGGTCAAGCAAGCCAACTTCCCCAACTCTCTCAAGAGGGGGAGTAACTCCATGAGGAAATTTAATGCGGACTGTGAAGGCCAATAGTCCATACCACACTTCTATTGCTTTAGAAGAAATGATTAATATCACCAGTAACTAATGACTCATTATGATCATTTGGATGATTATCCCAGAGACATTTAATTCCAGGCGATACATTGCTTACGCCAGGCATGTCCAAAGTCCATTTTGGGGGCCTAACCCGACCCACCGTTTGGTTATTTCCTGGGGTAAAATCCTAACAAAAGCTCAACAACTTCAGTTCTGAAAAAGGTCAACAACTTTGGTTGGCCCTTTGATCGGCCCTCACAGCCCTTCACTTCATCAAATCTGGCCCTCTTTGAAAAAAGTTTGGACACCACTGGCCTTACACTTTCACAACCATATCTAGTGGCCTCACATGCTCTAAGATTACTATGAAATCCAATGCCTTAATTCTGTCAACACTGTCAGGGGTTGAAAGGATGAGTGCTCTTTGGTTATTTGTATACAGGTAAAGGGTTGACAGAGAAATAAAGTTTATTTCAGAAACTCACTGTAACTATGGCAACCCACCTGCACTGTATTTTAAATAACAAACACAAGCAACCGCTCGGTTGGAAAAGGATAGATTCTTCAGTTATTGATTTATGCACACTACAAATTTGGCAAGTCCTTTCTCAAAAGGCATTTAGCCTTTTCGCCAGTGAAGAACAGCTCCCTTCACAGGCTAAATCTCATTTGAGAATCTGCTTATCTCTTAGATTAGCACCAATACTTAAAGAACGTGAGTATTCCCATCCAGTAGCACCATGGCAAAGTTTGTGCTGAGTGATCACAAAGTCTTATTTCCAAAGTTGTTTAAAGGAAAGAAAGGCTGGGGTTTCCTAGGAGGAAAGTGATGCTCCCCCCTGCATTTCATGTCCAGTTGCTTCCAGATGACCTGTTTATTGGGCATTCAACTTGACATTGGCTATTTAAATGAGCATTCATTCTGATTTTTTATTTTTTATTGCAGGGATCTTAGGAGATATTCTCCCATCACATTCCTTATCACAAAAAGTCCAGTCTTTGTGGGAAGGGTAAGCAGGTTTCTCGAGCGAGAGCTTCAGACTGCTTTAACTGCAGAACCTGAATTTTCAGGAATGTGATTGAATCCTACTCGAAAATAGCGACAGTCTGAAAGCGCCCACAGTCTGTCTCTCTTTTGCGGTCTGAAATCCATTCAGTCTGTTGTAAAACAAAAAAAACCCTAAAAACTCTAAAAGACTTCCAAGTACACATTCAGAATGGGAAATAGGAAACAGGTGGAATGGATGATAATTTAAATAAATGCTTACAAAAATCCTAAACATTTTTTGTTGTGAGATAACTAGTCTGGGAAAAAAAAAATCATGTTAACACTAAGAGCGCTGTTTTATTTTTGGAATGTTTTATTCCTATCATTTAAAGTTTCTTTTTCTATATATAACATGAGCAGATGTCCCTGGCTGTCCTTCCACATTCAGATGCTATCTGCCTCATGTTGTGATTTTTCTTCCCCTTCTGTGTGAGGGGCAATGATTTGTTTCTAAAACCGGAGTATGAAACATGATCAAGAGGCTCCCAGGTTTGTTTAGGTTATGGAGAACCTAAGATGTGTACTAATGAACTTGATACTGACTAATGAATATGGAAGCCTTAATGCAGCAAGGTGTTGAAACGGAGCAAATGGCATGAGTGAAACGACAGCCTTTGAACACTAATTGAAATGGCAAAGCATAAAGAGATGACATCATTGCCACTCTAGGCTTTTAGGAGAAAACGAACACCAGTCCAGAGGGTCCACCTGACGCCTGTGAATCACTTAAGCACATTTAGTGGGGCTTAAGTGGGACTAAAGGGATCCAAATGGCTGTTGTAGGAGTCTGAATGTGGGCGAAATTAACTCGTAGAGAATTATGCAATGTAGCATTTATGCACTGTAACATCAATGGTTGATGCAGCGGCGGCAGCGGCAAGCCAAGCGTTTGATCTTGAGCATCTTTCCAAAGCCAACTTCCCCCAAGTGCTAAAGTTCAAATCAAGAGAGGGGCTCAGTGCTGCTATGTAGAAATGGTCTTATGAGGCTATTGGAAGCTGTTGAGCCGCGTCCCAGAAGTATGGAACAATTAATGTAAATATTTCTAGTCCGTCAAAACAGAAAAGGTAATTGAAAATTCGAAGATGTCATACTTTCACATATGAAATACTTTTGCAAAAACAAGGAAACGTAGATGTTGAGGAGATGACAGATTTCGGTATAGAGTGGCTTCAAGCGTGTGTGTGTGTGTGTGTGTCTGGTTCTCTTTCCTTTGCTGGCGAGAGCCAGCATGGTGTAGTGGTTAAGAGCGGTAGTCTCGTAATCTGGTGAACCGGGTTCACGTCTCCGCTCCTCCACATGCAGCTGCTGGGTGACCTTGGGCTAGTCAGACTTCTCTGAAGTCTCTCAGCCCCACTCACCTCACAGAGTGTTTGTTGTGGGGGAGGAAGGAAAAGGAGAATGTTAGCCGCTTTGAGACTCCTTCGGGTAGTGATAAAGCGGGATATCAAATCCAAACTCTTCTACTCTTCTTCTTCTTTGGTTTGTGTTGTGTTTTCTGGGTTTCCCCCCACAAGACACGGCCCAAGAATTATCAGAAACAATCTATAACTCGTCCCAGGTGGATTTGAGTTCTGCTTGCAGGTTTTGTTCCAAGAACATCAGTACCTTATTGGTAATGTGTTTCTAGTGTTGTACACTGCCCTGAGATCTTTTGATGAAGGGTGGTATATAAACTGAAAATAATAATAATAATAATAATAATAATAATAATAATAATAATAATAATGCTTTTGGGTTGAAGAAAATTCACCACCCCTTACTCAAAAGGGTCAGGTAGCAGCGGATGCGAAAACCTTTCTCTCTGCTGGAGAGAAACAGTGGGCTAAATGGCCAAACATGTAAGGCCGCTTCCTAGGCTCCTAAGATCCGACTCCAGGTTTTCTATGCTTGCAAGTACTCAACTGTAATTGATGACTAAATTAATCATATTAATCCATTTAATCAATTAACCGATTATTCCATTTGAGCCAGGCACAGCTAATAGACTGGAAAAATCTATTGCTAGCCAAATATGTCGGCTCAGGGGAAGAAGAGGAAGCCCACACATGTTAAGCTTGTGGCGCCCCTCGGAACGTCTCTCCCAGAGATTATTATCTTTTCTTTTTGAGGTAAGGTTATAAATATACTTTAAACACAGTGTTTAAAATGGTAAACAGATAAAATTCTACACTCAGATCTACAGCCCATCCCTCAGCTCCAACGGACTGTGGAATTGCATGTGGAATCTCCCATTGATGTGTGAATCTGAGAAGAGAATTTTGCCTTAGGGCTCAATTTTCCTCTAAGATTGACATATGTATATAATCAAGAAAATGGAATAATTGAGGCTGCTGTGGCACTATCAGCATGCAAAGTTCTTTCTTTCTTTTGTTATTTTTTTTTGTCTTCCCCACCCTCTGGAAAAGGTTGGTCCAATGTTTTATGCTAATGCGGCATTCTTTCCTACCAAATTGGTATGTTTTATATAAAAACATTGTCTTATTCACAGCCTAATAATTCACTTTATGCCATCAAATATATGCATAATATAAGTAGTAAACTCCCCCTCTCTCTGAATGTATGTGTGCATATGTAATATCCAAATCTTTCTCTCTTTTGCTTATACATACATAGCATTTTAAAGGTAAAGGTAAAGGGACCCCTGACCATTAGGCCCAGTCGTGTCCGACTCTGGGGTTGCGGCGCTCATCTCGCTTTATTGGCCAAGAGCCGGCGTACAGCTTCCGGGTCATGTGGCCAGCATGACTAAGCCGCTTCTGGCGAACCAGAGCAGCGTACGGAAACGCCGTTTACCTTCCCGCCAGAGCGGTTCCTAGTTATCTACTTGCACTTTGACGTGCTTTCGAACTGCTAGGTGGGCAGGAGCAGGGATCAAGCAACGGGAGCTCACCCCGTCGCAGGGATTTGAACTGCCGACCTTCTGATCAGCAAGCCCTAGGCTCTGTGGTTTAACCCACAGCGCCACCTGGGTCCCTTCTACATAGCATTTTAAATCTCCTCAAAATCTACCCTCCTTCCTATAGAACAGCTTTTCAAAAGCCTCTCTTTTCAAAACATTTGGTTAATTGGAAGTTGTCTGGCTGTACGTCATTTTCATAATAATATCAAAGATCAAAATGCAAACTCATTTGTATCACTCCTCAGAGGATTTCAGACCCATGTAGAAGTGACGAAGTGAGTGGACTGCAATGAGTCATAAGAAATTTACCCTCCCAGCTGTAACTGCTCTCATTTTGATGTAGCATTTTCACGAGCCTTTTGAATTACACCTCGTCTTCCCTCTTTGAATATGCATTTCTAAAACAGGCCCTGTGTCAGGGGTCAACATTAGCCCATGGATGACTCCCTCCCCATATCTCCTGGCCTTGCTGCTCTTTCTCCTTGCTCTCCTTGCCTATTCACCACCCCTTTCTGAGCTTGCAAGCACCCAAAATAGACAGGAGATAGAACAAGCACCCTCCACTTAGTTAGCTTGTGCTCTTCCTCAAGGTTGTGGTGCAGACAGAGCCCAAATGGAGAGGACAAGTGAACAGGGAGCCACTGGCGTAGTGTGTTGCCCTGGGCGCAGACTTGTCAGGGGCGCAAAATTTAAACACCTGGTTTTGCCTTAATACAGCTGCATGCTTCTGTCACTGGGATCCCTTGAAAACTGCTTCTCCATGCGAACCAGGAAGTGACCTCTCCAGACAGCAGAGCGACTCGTCTTTTCTTATCTCTGTGGCTGCCATCTCCTGGGGTGACATGGACACCGTTAGGCAGCTGAATGCGCATGTGTACTCCATCCATTTCACCCCTCCCAGCTACCTGTCCACATGGCCCCAGACACTGGCAACCTATGCTACACCACTGCAGGGAGCAGCAACACTGGCAGGAAGGATTCATAGGAAGAATCCTGTTGCATCAGACCAAAGGCCAACCCAATCAAATACCTTGTTCTCGAAGTGGCTTGAATTCCCTATCATTCAGTTTCATTGGATAATAATAATAATAATAATAATAATAATAATAATAATAATAATAATAATAATTTATTATTTGTACCCCGCCCATCTGGCTGGGTCTCCCCAGCCACTCTGGGTGGCTTCCAGCAAACATTAAAATACATTAACACATCACAGATTAAAAACTTCCCTGGACAGGGCTGGATAACCCTGAGTTCTCGTATTATGAGAGAGCTGGGGAAAAAAATCTTCCTATCCACTTTCACCATAGCATGCACGATTTTATACACCTTTACTCACATTTCCTCTAAACTAAAAGCCACAAATGTTGTGACTGTGCCTCATGGGGAAGTTGCTCCAACCCTTAGAACATCTTGTCCCCTTTTTTGAAACCTTTTCCTGTGCCACAATATTCTTTTTTGGGTAAGGCAAGCAGAACTGTGCACAGTAATCTGAGTGACGTGACATCATAGATTTGTAGGATGGCATTATAATATTAGCAGTTTTATTTTCAACCCCTTTCTGAATAATCTCTATTTATTCAACTTATTATTGTTGTATTTTTACTCCCAAGGAGAGGTGCTTGTGGGATTTTCTGTCTGAGGCACCGAAATAACTCAAGAGTCTTGGGTACTGTGCATCTTGGCTGGGGGTGGGTTTTTGTTCTTGTCATTTTCTGTTCCACCTCAGGCAATGAAATGTCTTGAGCCAGCCTTGACACAAGACTGGCGTTAGAAAATTCCACAGTGAACACACTTTATTATATTGGCAGGACCAAACTTAATCTCAGTGATAGAAACACATTGAAGTTCAAGTCCTAAGCTGTAGAGCAATAAAAGTGTGGCTCAAATCCCCTCTTGAGGCTCAAAAAATAATCTTCCATTCCAAAACAGCGTATGAACGGCAGCTCATCATGTAGCAGGTATTCCAACATATATTTTCATTAAAACTTCATAAACCGAAGACACAGAGCTGGAAATGTTTAAATCAGCCAGGGATAGCAAAGGAGATCCAACTTTCCAACTGTGAAAAGTTCCTTCAGGTCAGATGCAAAGTAGGTCATTGACTTGACGATCTTAGAACACTTTATCGTTAAATTGACAAGTTAGGGCTGCTTTTAATAATACTTTCAGTGCACTATAATAGATATCCAAGTTCAAAACATGCGTGTCTACATCATGAATGGCACACACATGTTCAAACTGCTGTTTTCTCAGAAACACAAATATTATTTAAAAGTACATGTGCTGGTTCCAGTATAAACTATGTACATGCATTTTATATTCTGTCTTTTGCACTGACAATACATTGTAGGATCAGAAGCAGCTCTTACAGAAGAGAAAGCACAAACTAATACCTTTCAAATGGAACTAAAATTTCATCCTAATGAAATAAATTCGGGCAGAATGTTAGCTAATCTATTCTAAAGTACTTATATAAAAATAAAAATAAAATAATTTGTATATCTCCCTTCATCTGTAGATTTCATGGCTGTTCACAGCTTAAAAATACAAGATAAAAACACAAAATACATTTTGAGACTGTTCTGGTGTAAGGTACTTTGAGCCTCTAAGTTTGGACCCTATACAAATCTGAATAGCACTGCATTAGTTAGAATGAATGATAGATTACAGGTGAATATGTGTGTTTAAATGGGATGCGGGTGGTGCTGTTGTCTAAACCACAGAGCCTAGGGCTTGCCGATCAGAAGGTCGGTGGTTCGAATCCCCATGATGGGGTGAGCTCCCGTTGCTCAGTCCCTGCTCCTGCCAACCTAGCAGTTCGAAAGCACGCAGTCCAAGTAGATAAATAGGTACCGCTCCAGCGGGAAGGTAAACGGCGTTTCTGTGCGCTTCTCTGGTTCACCAGAAGTGGCTTAGTCATGCTGGCCACATGACCCGGAAGCTGTCTGTGGACAAACGCCGGCTCCCTCGGCCTATAGAGCGAGATGAGCGCCACAACCCCAGAGTTGTCTATGACTGGACTTAACGGTCAGGGGTCCTTTACTTTTACCTTTTTATGTGGGTTTAAAGGAAGGCCAATATTTAACTAAGTCCTATCCCATTAGGCTGTAACTTTACCTAACTCCACAAGCACACATTTTCTCCCACAAATTCTCAAGAAAAATCAGTCAGTTTCCTCACAGTCTAAAGATAATAAAACTGTGTGGACTGCTATCCATTTTTCTTATTTACCAGTGTTAACAGACAGTAATTTCCATTCTTCAGATCCTTTTTACTGTCCATTCTCTCTACCTCATCTTCATTTGGCTTTTCTCCTCTCTTGGGACTCAACCTTGTCAAAGGTCCAGTTTGTTCATATTTCAGACTGCTGGTCAAGGTAATGTTGCGAAGTGCTGATAGATGGCCAAATTAAGCTGCATTGCTACAGGCTTCCCAATCCATTGTATTTAATTAAAAATTATTAAAAAGCTCCACACACTCTAAATTGTTGTTGGAATGATTGTAATGCAAATATTATAATATTGTTTTTGTAGCGGCAGTGAAAAGTGGGGGGGGGGGAGCCCTTGAGATGAGACAAATTACTTTACAGCTTTCATTTTCCAATAGCAGAGGTGTTGCGTCTTCTGTTTGGTATTGAAAACCATTAGTTCTATTGACTATATAGTTACACTGATTCAGACCTACATGAGAATAATTAGGGATTTCAGACACAGGGGTGATTCATGAGATTCTGTTCCAAGCACACGATTGGAACAGCAGTATGACATGGCATTTATTAGGGTGCACCATTATAGACTGGAGGTGGGGAATCACATGTCTGAATATATTAAAAACTCTTTGTACATAGAAAATTGATCTGACAGGGAGAAACCTAGGCTTGAAGTGAGTTCATAAAAACACCCAACAGTTAAATTCCTGCATCTCAAGTCACAGTAGGAGTATGCCTATTAATAAAGTTTAAGCTGCTTGATGGAGCTTTACTAACTATTTGTAACCATTATTGAAACCCCCCACAACGTATAAATGCCTCCAGGGATAGGGAACCAGTGGCCCTTTGGATGTTGTTGGACTCCAGCTCCCACCAGCTCCAGCCAGCATGATTGGTCGTCAGGGATGATGGGAGTTGTAGTCCGATAACATCTGCAATGCCATAGGTTCCCCATCCTTGCACTGAAAGTTCTTTTTATATCGGTGCTAAGGACATTTTTAATTAGGTTGTGGTAGAAGAAAATTATAGTTTATTTCAACTGGTATTGCCTTTTATGTTGCGTCATTTGCATTTATTATCTGTTCATGATGCTGTTTTCAATGCTGAGTTTTTAAAAGGGGGAATCACAGTTGATCTATTTCTTTCATATATGGATTACAAAATATATAAAAGGGGATTAAAATAGAATAAAAAACTACTGTACCATAGGTTATTATTTTTGTCAGCGATTGCCTTGTACACAACTCAACCCAGTGATAATGCATCTGTTTGAGTTTTCTGTTAATTCCTGGATTGTCTATACCAAGTGATGCTTATTCATTGTAGAACTGAAGAAAAATGTGGCATGAAGAAATGGATAGTCAATGAGTTAGCTAATCAACCCTGCATAAATGAAGCCAATGATTACACTCCCAATGAAGAGAAGAATATTGGTCGCTGTAATAAACAGCTTGAGTTTATGGATTTCCTATCGCTGGCTATGAAAAAGGAAGACCCATGCTCACACAGAGTGAATGGGTGTCTTCCTGCTTTTGCAGGAAATCCATGCTTGGATTTCACTGGGAAAACTGGGTCCTACGTACCATAAATTCAAATGTTCCAGTTGCGATTCAGCAGATAAATTTTTATTCCCAGTACTGTATCAGTAATCCAGTTTTTTCAGTGAAATGTGAACCAGTCATTTTTAGCGCTGTCATTTGACACACCAAACTGACCTCCAACCACTGGAATTAGCATTAAGTTTAGGTCTTTAACGAAGAACATTAATTTAGGAGCTAAACACATATTTTTCATGGAAGGGCCATAGCTCAGTGGTCAAGTATCTGCCTTGGATGCAGAAGGTCCCAAATCCAATCCTCAGCATCTCCAGGTTGGTCTCAGAATATCCGCTGCCTGAACCCCTGAGGAGTCACTGATGGTCAGTGCAAACAACAATGAACTAAATGGGCCAATGATCTGATTTGGTATATATTTCCCTATTTGCCTAATGCCTCTGATGTAGCCCGCCCATCTTAAATCACAGTCTTTTGATTGAAGTGGCATATCAGATTTATTGCAACCCTATTCTCCAGACCAGATAATTTGTGTCACTTACGCAAACACGTCAAGTAATGGCAATTAGGGATTCCCTATGTAGATTGTCTTATATGATTCCGAGTTTGGAGAAATCAGCAGAAAAGGAGAAGTTGCCTTTAGTAGTTTCTGTGGTTTGCAGCATGATTTGGAATACTCAGCTCGCTGACAAATAAATGAGGTGGCATAGGGGAAAAACACTTAGCGTTATACAATACATCTGAGAGAACTGAAATGAAACCCAGGTGCATTCAACGTTCTGTCACCACTGTGGCGCAGGCAGCATCCTGCTTCATCAATGATCCACTCTGTCCCTCTTCTTGCCAGCAAAAGAATGGGATGTGAAAAAAGGAGAAAACCCTGCCAAATGTGGTCAGATGGACTTTCTATTTTTGTGTTAAGATACAGCAACACCATATGGAATTTACTCCCAATTAAATGTGTTTAGGATTGTGGTGTTTTAATCCAGTTGATCTGTGATTAATGTGACTTTGTCTCTGATTTTAAGAGAAGCGTGTGACTGAAGACCACAGGGGACATCTCTTATATATTTTGTCCCACTGAGGGCAGACTGAGATGGTGGCATGGTGGCCCTAATGGACCAGCCTCCACCATTTAATGTTACCAACCAGTGCTGTGCCTCCTGCCCTCTTCCTTCCTTCCTAGGTCACTTTACATATTTTCTTCTCCATCTGCTAAAACTAGTGGGACGTTACTGTTGCCTCATAGTACATAGAAGCGGATTGAAAGCACGCAATGGGATCTGGGAAGGAAAGGTCCTGCAGCTGCTCCGGGTGCCTTGGTACCATTAAATATACGGGTAGGCAGGATAGGCCCTGTTGTGTTGCAACCAGCATCAGGTGACAACGGGATGGTAGATGAAGGCAGGAACTGTTGTCGGAATAGTGCGTCGAGGCTTTTTAAAGCAAAAGTGGGGAACGTCTTTCAGTCTCTCATGGGCAACCTTCTGGCAGCTGTATGTCAGCAGGGTAATATACAAAACCGTGAACAGCTATAGATGAAAATGTATTGAATCATGAACTAAACAGACAATGCCATACAAAAAGCATACATAGGTATTTCCTCAGAGGCAAAAGTCTGTATATACTTTCAAACATTAAAGTGCTAATTCAAAGTGCAATATTTAGTGTTGGAGATGGTTAGCTTTATTTGAATGATAAGTGTTTGAGTTTCTTAGAATAGCTTAGCTATGTGGAATATCCTAGTTCTGTGTTGATGATAAAGTCCAGTCCTTGACGAAACTGCTGGTGAAATGGGAAGATTCGAAGCTGGCCACCCGTCGGGAAGACAGACCCATACATTTGATGGACTTTGCTTAACCATCTTTAACACTGGAAATATAGACCCATACGTCTGATGGACTTTGCATAACCATCTCCAACATTACAAGTGGGTGGACCCAAAGCTGTGACTCTTACCTTTCTTCAGTAGGATATATTCCGGCTATATATAGAATTCTGAGGTTTCTACATGTACATACACACATACCATGCTTCTCTCCATCCATGTGAGCAAGAGGCATCATCACAGGTCCAGGATACAATCTAGCTAGGCAAAGACAATCAAGGGAAGGGCTGGTGAAAGGTGCAGCTTGAGAAGAGAGGGCATGGCTTGGGACTGGGCTTGGCTTGCATAGTTACTTATCTTCTTGGCTCCGAGGTCACATAACTCCATACCCTCCAACATTTCTCCAATGTAAACAGGGACGTCCCAAGGAAAAGCGGGACATTCTGGAATCAAGTCAGAAACCATGACGGCTTCTGTAAATCTGGGCCTGTGGAGGGTCTGTGATTTTACACATAACTTGACAGTGTCTGTGGAATAGGTTTGTAATCTGGATGTCTAAAATTGCCCTCCCCCAAGTACTTTTGGCCTGGCCTTTTGTTAGTGTTGTATTTAATTTTCAGGAGTAGCCTGTTTATTTATATGTGTTGCTGTTAATCCGAACTGCCTGCTAAAGTAATCCCTTGTTAAAGTGAAATCAAATCAGTGATTTGAGATTACATAGCTAAAACAATAGCCCAGCCAGACATTGCACACATCTGTTTCGCTTTTCCTAACGTGCTTTGGAGTTTTCCTCTCACATTCTTTCACAGCAAAAGTGCCACCAATTAGCTAGACTTTTCTTTTCTTTTCGTTTTCCACTTTTGACCGAAGTCCTTTTGTTTTCTCAATCCTGGGTCGCCAATCACCGTGGAAACGTTCACACTTCTTATGTGTTTGTTTTCCTTTGCACTTAAGTATCCATTTTAAATGGGATAAAAATTTCACGCTTATTACTGGTTAATATGTTGTTATACTCCATTACCCAAATTTGGACCAGAGGTAATGCTGATGTGGGAAATGCCAAAATAATAAATTCTTGGAGATGAGATCTTAGACAGATATGGAGGCCCAAAGTAGGCTTTGATTTACTCATACTCTGCAGGAAATGAAGCATTACTATGAATGTGGAACATCGAGATCCTTAGTGAGGATAACCTTATTCCCAGCTTTACCTGCTGCTTTGATTTAAAACGTTTTCACATCATCTAGTTTTTTATGAGCTTTCATGCATTTAGGTGTTTTCCCCCCTTGCCCTTTTCTGAAGTGTTTTCATTCCTCAGGGAATGAAGCCACATTGCTTTTCTCAGTTGGGTTGCCTTTCCCCTCCTTGATCTTTTAAATAACAAAAGTGAAATATTTCCCTTGATGGCCCAATTCAGAAAGAGAGACATCCATGCAGAAGCAGATTCTGCATGTGGAAACTCTTATGTTCTGCTGGTGAGCCTCCCAGAGGCAACTCATTGGCTACTGTGGGGAACAGGATTCAGGACCAGGTAGGCCTCTGGTCTGATCCAACAGGCCTCTTCTTCAACCTGTGCCTCTGTCAGGCCTTGAAACAAATCTGGATGAGCATCTAATGAGAGGCCGACCAAATAACCCCATGGTGCTACATGGTGTTGTCATGGTTGATGTCATATTCATACTTTCATTGCAAATGGAAATTTGTATATGCAACACCTTCCTGAAGATCTGTCCACATTGCTACATGCAACTACATCTAGCTCAAGCCTAGATGTGTTCAATGTTTTTAAAATCTTCCAGTTACCATGAGGGCTTCAGGCATATCCAAGTAACCAATACCACAATTTTCAATTTAGGGCATGTCTATAATGAATCTACAGCATGCTTTGGATTTATCCTTAAATATTCTTCTGCTCTATTGTGAGTTCTTACAGGTGCAGAAGTCCTCTGAAAATTTTCTAGCAGTGTGAAATGGGCGGCAGTGAAGTGGGATTGGATAGCTGTAAGGTGGTTGACATTGACATGCTTCAATATGTGGTAATAGGTGCTCACCTGAGCTCAAGGGATTGATGGGTTGGAGGTGATTCCATAGGGAGGACAGCCCTCCAGTAAAGGACCTCCCACTGATAGAGCCTCCCTTGGTTGAGGCAAAACCAAGAGGACTTTATTGATCAAATAGGGCAATAAGGGGGAAGTTGCTCTTCCATGTAACCTGGTCCTAAGTTGTTTAGGGCTAAAGGTTAAGAACAGAACCTTAAACCTGAGTCAGTAACTAACTGGTAGCCAGTACACCTCTTTTAAGGATGACATAATGCTTATTCATTTTGCACCACCTGAAAAACGTCCCGACTTAAGACCAGCTCAACACAAAACTCATTGCAGTAGTCTAATTTTGAGGTTACCAATGCCTGAGGCAGAGTGGCAAGGAATGATCACAGCTGGTATACCATGGTGCTCCTAGCCACTGGAGTCACTTGGGCTTCCAATGACAAGGATGGGTCAAAGAGCAACCCCAAGCCACATTTCAATCATTATTATAATTCTGGATTCTTTTCGGTTTCAATGGGTCTTTCTTTCTCCTCCCAAATCTATATTAACCTTGGTTCCCCCCCCCTCCTATGCAAACTTTGAGGGAGGGAAGTAAAGTTAATAAATGGCGCTTGGGGTGGGGTGGGGTGGAGGGGAGAGAAATAGTAAGTTGTACTTATTTCCTGTCTGTACTTCAAAAGGGACTCTCTCTCTCTCTCTCTCTCCTGCTCTCTCTCTTGCCTCTCCTCCATTATTTCCTCTCCTATTAGCTTCACTTTGTTGGCTTATGGTTCCAAAATGCACCAGGAGTCAACCTTAGTGCAAACCTGATATTAAAAACTAACAGGCTAATGCTAGGGAAAACACTCTCTTCTCCTGGTTTCAAAGAAAGGTCCCCCCCGCATAAGTGCAGCCATGCTTTTCTAATAAAAATTCATTAAACAATGGTTATGAGGGATGAAACATGGGGGTGGGGAAGGCATATAATCAAGTGAAACCCCTTTGAAGTTTTTTTTTATTTTAAAAAAACCCTAAAAAAGCAAAGGCAAACAATTTGGCTGCTAATGTTGCATGTTTCCCTTATGAAAAGAAAGTCCAGGACATTTATTCACATTTAGGAAGGGGAGAGAAGGTAAAGGCCCTCCTGAAATCTCCTGATTTTTATTTGGCACAAAAGGGTGCAGACTGCCTTTTAAGTCCTTTAGTTTACATTGCTGAGGGTATAAACGGGACTAGTCGAAAGGACCTAATTCGTTTATGTAAAGTAAAAACAAATGTAGGAGCCCTTCATTCTTTTTATTGTTAACATCCCATTGGGAGGCAGGAGAGTAAATATTTGAAAAGTTTAAAGCCATTGACTTAAGCTTAATAATAATGCTGGGTTTCGAGTAACAGAGAAGAGTACAAGTTGTTGGAAGATCAAAGATTGGATGGAGTTTTATAGCAGATCTGGGCAAAAATCTCCTGGGAGGGGTAAATCTTCTGAACTTGACTTTTCCCAGTGTTTCATTGTAATCACTTGACATCTCGGGAGCAAAAAAAGGGATGAGGAGAGAATTCAAACAGTTCTCCTGTGACCTCCCCCCCCCCCCCAAAAAAAAAGGTTGGCCGGGAAAGTGAGTCAACACCGACGGCAGGTTTACAATATGAAGTGGAAGAAAGAAGCAGCACCAAGCCATCGTCCGTTCCCTCAGATCTCAGACCTGAGTATTAATTGAATGGCAAATGATCTCTCTACATCATTGACAGCTACCCTGCATTTTTACTTTTTTTTTTTTTTTAAAGAAAACCGTCTACCTGTTGGGAAGCACCAGCTAGACTGTCTTTACATTTCTTCTAAGCAACGTTATTCCTTTCATCTGGAAAGAAAGAAAAGAAAAAGAAAGGGAGGAGGGGAAACATAGCAGGAGATGTAAAGTTTGGGCCACAGGCATAATTGCATACACTTTGAATAAAAAGGGGGGAAACAGAGAGAGTAGGAAAAGAAGGTAAAGAACGCAAGCAGGTACCAAGTAATGATATACAACAACACTTTTGTATTGCAAGATTAGTGTAGATCAATTAGTGTAGATCAATCAATTTTCGTTGTCTAGTTTCTGATGACAACATCAGCAACAATACTGGATTCATCAGCCATTGCACACAAATCTCTGTGTTACCAAATGAATATTTAAAAAAACCCAATGGAGGGAGTCTTCTTTCTTTCTTTCTTTCTTTCTTTCTTTCTTTCTTTCTTTCTTTCTTTCTTTCTTTCTTTCTAAATGTAGTGATATAACGACCAGCCTTTGACCAGTATGAATATCCTACAGAGGCTGCCCTCCTGTTTAGTTACACACTAATTCTATTCTCCTCTTCCAGGGTGAAAATGTAACACTTCAAGGAGGGAAAAATATCTACTTCAGCTGTTCCTGATGTGCATTTTATGGGCCTCTTTGCACATGGAACTTCCAGATGTACAACAGACCCTACTCAACGACTCTCTTTGCGGGCCTTTATAGCAGAAACACAAAAGCATCTAAGAGAGGAAAGAGCGAAGGTGGGGAGAACGGGGTGGTAGGAGGGAAGGAATTATTGAAAATCAATAGCATAATAATGGCAGAGAGTCCTGTGCTTTCACAACAGCAGCCAATTATGAGCAATTTCCTAAAGTTGTCAACTGGTGACAAAACAAATAGTGTTAATAGCGAAGGTTTCATAAAGGTCTATTTGTCTCCCCACAACTGCACTTCATGGAGAAGAGTTGCGGCTAATGGGATCATCTGTCAGCTCATGACAAAAACTGAAATAAGATCATCATTGCCGGCTGGATTTGGGGAAAGAGGAGTTTGGTGACAATACACCATGCAGCATGTCTAGATACCATTCTCCTAATGAAAACGCCAATATTTGACACGGACAAAGGCAGGCCTGCTTCTCCCACTCACAGGAGCTGGCTACATCCTTTCTTTCTTTCTTTCTTTCTTTCTATTTATATAAAGCTTATTAAATCAAAATACTTCTAAGCGGGTTACAAGACAGTTTAAAATATTTATTTTAATGTCAGCAAAATACAAACATCAAAAGCAAGGGTTTTCTTTAAATAAAATTTAAAAAATGAAAATAAAAACCAGCAATTTAAAAACACTTATATCTACCAAAATTATGTCTCAGAATTACATGCCTGGCTAGGTTTGCTGGAACGAAAACATTTTTAGCAGAAACTGAAAACGAAACCATAAAGGTGTTTGCCTAATATCAATGCAAAGAAGGATCCAAGTGTAGGAGCTGCCACACTAAAAGGTTTAGTCATCCCCCACCCCAAGTGTGGAACATTCTGTGGCACTTGTGATCACCTTCACAATCTCATGACCAAAGGGACAGTGTGGAACGTGTATGTGTGTGCTCAGAGACTTTGTGAGTACCAGGGAGGGCCCTTGGTGCCATGTTGGCAACTGTTGGCATACATAATAAAGTCAGATGATATTAAAATCTGGCTCACATTAAAATTGGAGACAAATTCCCAAGTTTCACCCCAGTTTCCCTCCCTGTGAAGAATGGGGGGGGGGGGGGTTGGTAAAGCTGATCTCTTTATATGGCAGTCTTTACAAGTCCCCAAATGTATTTTCTGGGCCTGGTTTTTCTGACATCTCTAGTGTATGCAAAACTGCTTGGGTTGCATCTAAAGATCTAAAGGTTCCCTTCCTCCAACAGAAGTCCTGCATTTGTGAGAACATCAAAGCATGAATATTAAAGGATCATTGTAACACCAAAGGGGGACAGTAACACTGTAATGTGTACAATCCTTATTTAAGCCACAAGATACTGTATTCACTTTGCTAATGAATTCCAGGTCTACGAATTCTCAGCCCGACACTTTCTTGCATCTTGTCAGAGTGTTTTCACACATGGGCCTGATCACAGCTTTTGGCTTCTCACACATTCTCAAGGTGCGTGTGAATGTTGTTAAACGCAGGACAGAAACTAGATGCCATTTAAAATAGAATAAAATATGTATTCTAGCCCATGAAGATTTACAGGTGTGGGAAATATAAGTAATGGGTGTAAGCATCTTGTATGAAAAGTTAGCAACCTTTAAGTAAGCAACCAATAAAATGTGTGGGCAGATTGAAATGTTCCCCACACACTCCCAAAATATATAACAGGTCCAAAGTGCTCTGCAAAAGGATCTTCATCAGATTCTTCTAGCACAGAACTCTTTGTTTCAGACCAGTGGATCTTCATAATAACTGTCTGATGCTAGGAAGTTTTTAATGTTTGAAGTTTTGCGTGTTCAGATCCAGAAACCTCTCCCTAAAATTTTAGTTTGGTTTTTGGCAGAATTTGGCACACTTCTTCAGATACCACAGTATCTGTTACAGTAGTTTTTCTTGCCTTATATCCATTAAAGGTGAAATAAAAGTATTTATTAAAAAGCACTTGCTATTCTTTTAGTTTGCCCAAACTATGGGGACCGGCAGGTGCCCTTAAGAAAAACCAACAACTTCTTTTGACCAAGATCTAGTGGATCTAGTCTCACAGGGTGGAACATTTTAAAGTACTTCCCAGAATGTTTTGCTCAATTTTATGGAGTGAACGGAACAGGTGGATATTTCTTCCCCACTCACTTAATCTACTTGACCTTATTGTTGGCAATGCCAACTATGATGGACCCTACCCTTTTTTTTTTGCAAGAGAATAATGGCTTTATGTGAACCTCTGCAATGCCTGGAGTATACAAATGATACTATTGATGTGCATTCTCAGTCTGAAGCTACTGAACACATTTCTCGGAACATAAGACATTCAGGTTGCTAAGAACTGTGGCAGATGAGAATAGGCAAGCTGGACGTAAGGGGCTAGTGCTGTCCCATTACCAATTCCCCAAGCTATCCGATCCCTCCAAAGAACACAGATCCACTTAATAAACAATTACAGATTAATGTAAATGACTCTCCACTGCCAAGTGAAAGAGACGTGATATCTGATAGGGTCAAGCTGAACTGTTTGAGATGGGATGAACTTGAGGTAACCTGACGCCAACCATCATGTTGTCCTGGCAATTTAGAGAAACAGACATACGCCCCCAGACATCAACCCCCACTGCCCCCAAGGAGAATAAAAATGAGACCTAATACATCACTTCTCTGATGGGCCTATTTTCAATTGATCCGAGGCATCAGCATCCTGAGATATCTCCTGAGAGTTATATGTACCCACCTGGCAGCTGCAACACCACAGAATGAGCACTTCAGAGTGCTGCTGGTTTAAGGGGCCAGATCCTTGCCTGTTTAACAAAACGTAAATCAATTGGGAACTAAATGGATTTGTATTGGGTTGCATCCAATGGTGTCACTGTTTGAGCAGAAGGGATTTCCACCCATGCAATTTCCCTTTTATTTATTAGTTAGCCATCTATTGACTTTATATCCCACCTTTTCCTCCAAGGAGCTCAAGGTGGTGGGCATTATTCTCCATCTCCTCATTTAATCCCCACAGCAACCCTTTGAGGTAGGTTAGACTGAGAGGCAGTGACTGGCACAAGGCCACCCAGTGAGCCTCATGGCTGAGTGGGGATTTGAAGCCTAATCTCCCAGCTCCTAGTCTGACACTCTAACCAGTGCACAACACTGCCTCCCCCCTCATGTTTACTGTGTTTACCTCATATTCGCTTCTGTTCCAGAGGGGTGGAGAATCCTCCAGATAAGGACTAATAAATAATAATAATAATAATAATAATAATAATAATAATAATAATAATCTTTTTTGGGGGGTATTTAATTCACATCATACTAAACTGTCACAAAAATAATGGCAAAATTATATTCATTCTGTATATCGAATTTATATCGAATATTGGCCTAATTAAGGTGGAATCTTTGTGTAATGACCCATGTTTGTCCATTAAAAATGTAAAAGGAATTCGGAAAAGAAAAGAAGCAAAGAAAGAGGCAAGCGGGAAATGAGCACAACAGCACTCAGCCCACTTGCTGGAAGGGACCACGAGGATCATCTAGTCCAACCCCCTGCAATGCAGGAATCCTTCACCCAATGTGGGGCTTGAACCCACAGCCCTGAGATTAAGAGTCTCATGTTCTACGAACTGAGCTATCCCTCAGGGATTAAGAGGCATACTGCCTCTGACAGTGGAGCTACAACATAGTCATTGTGGCTAGTAGCCATTGATAGCTTTGTCCTCTGTGAATTGAGCTTAATCTTATTACAGAGCCATACAGCTTGATGGTCCTCACTGTGTCTTGTGGGAGGGAGTTCCATAGTTTAACTCATGCGCTGGGCTATGCAATGCAGGCTTTATATTATGTATGCCTTCTATTGAGTATGGTGGCTTTACTATATACCTCTATGAGGTTTTAATGACCTCTATGAACTCTTTTATTTTAATGCATTAACGTCTGGTAAGTCACTTGGAGACCTTTAGGTAACAACAATAAATAAATAACAAACCTTCGCACCCGCTAGTTGTGTGCAAACAGGTTTTGTGCAGAAGTAGTAGCCTGCGTGGCAGGAATGGGAAACCTGTGGCTTCCCAGGTGTTGCTAGACTACAACTCCCACGATCCTCGTCTATTTCCCATGCTGGCTGGGGCTGATGGGAGCTGAAGTCCAGCAACATCTGGAGAACCTCACGTCCCCCACCCCATTGTATGGCAATTTCCATCTGCATTACAATAACAGTCTTTATTATGGTCCAGAGAACCATCAAAACGATACAAAGCAATACCCAATTTGGACAGCCTTCCTTCAGGTTACACAAACATTTTGTTCAGTCTTAGAAATAGGGATCATTGGTTCTTGCAACCACTGATAGAAAGTTTGCCACTGCTAATGTTCTGGCATTACAACTCCAGACAGTTGGTGAGGATCATGTCCTTGTGGATGCAAAGAGGAGATCACAGACTGGGCAGTGCTGGTGGGGACTGCATTGGCTGGATTTGGGAATCCCCATTGAGGGCATATTCCTGAATTTGAACACGGGTTTCTGGTGAGAGGTGACATTTTGAGCCCCAATATCGTATGCAGCTCTGTAGAAAAGAGCTTTGCACTGTCTCCATAAGGACTTGAAGGAAGAATGCATTATTTGAAAACCAGGCTCATATGGCCATCTTTCGAGGAGGTGGGTGTTTATTTCATCAGGTAGTGCTATTACAGGTACGATGGGATAATGTTTCTCATGTGTGGATCTAAACCTGCCATGTAATAAGGTAGCCTAATGAAATGAGTTTTATTCAGACCTTGTCTCACTCACAATGCTTCAGCAGAAGACAATAAATCAAAAGATTCTTTTAGCAAATGCATCACACAAGGTCCAGGCATATTGCCTATGAAGTTTAATTTTGTAATAATTCATGGGGTTTAATATAGCTGCAGCCATTTCTATGGGATGAATCCTACAGGCTCATTGCAAAAGCTGAACTATTGTCCCGATATACTGCTTTTCTTGCTGGACCACTGCAAAGATTCGGTGCTATTTGCATGCTTAACCTTTATGGGATTGCCAGACCTTGCTTTTTAATTTATTTTTAATTTATTGTGCTTTTATTATTGAGCGCGATTGCAATGCTTATGTCCTGAAAATGATGCCTAGTTGGGAAGGCAAGGTGAACTAGTCACTGACATCAATTGGGCAGAAAATCTAAACACTGGAATAGGTTCAACTAATGAAAACTATAATACTAAAACCATATAAAGATACACTAAGCATAAAGGCAGTATAAAAGCCAAAATTATCCGAGGAATCCTGGGACCTGTAGTTTGTTAAGGGTGCTTGAAATTGGAACTCTGTAAGGGATAAACCACAGTTCCCGGGATCCTTTGGGGAAGTCAAGGGCTTTCTAAATTTACGTTGTTTTTGCAGCCGAAATTCCAAATTCGGTAGATTGGATCTAGCCAGTTGGCATTGGGGGTTAGGTGATTTTCTGGAACAATCTGGGAGGAGCCACTGGGCTGCAGGGGTAAGTTTGCAAAAGCTCCTTCCACCCCTTCCCCCCTTTCGCCAGTGGGATCTCTCTGCTGGCATCAAAAGCCTTCCATGGATATATTGCTCTATGCATTGCACTTCAGGCACAGTGGTGTATAAAGGTAGGAAGTAAAAGATGTTCCTTTCAATCCAGTTCTCCAGTTTTGTCAGGAGATTTAAAAATGGTTGCGCAATGCTATAAATCTTGTCAAAACCTAAATTCTCTAAATATCTCCAAGTGGGCTTTGCAAAGCATTATTAATGTACAAAAATGTCATGTAGTAATGAAATTCTAAGTAATTACAACTGAAATCAATATAGTGCATTTGCAATGTTGTTTACGTGCCACCCCCTATCAATTTTAATCACATCAGTGATTTCTGGCGCTTCTACATACATTTCAATTTTCGCCTTCCTTATCTATAATTATTGTTCAATTGTTATAGAGGAGATGGTTTCTTTGTAGTCCATCTTTACGTATATATGTTTTTGTAAAGCCAGTTTTCAGAAACAATTTGTAATGAAAGCAATGAAAACTATAATACCAAAACTATTTAAAAGACAATCAGCATAAAAGCCAACATTACCTGAGGGTTCATTCAAATAAGTGCCTTCAGGGTTAAACTATTTTTTTATGGCTCACGAGAGACTTCATAAGTCCAACTATGCTGTATAAAAATATTGCTTTTTATGCATCATTTGTAATCGTTTCTCACTTTGTCCTGGGTTTCTCAAATTCATTGTTTATTATTGATATTGATTTGACCTGAGCCATCCACAGAGTCAATTCACACTTCACTTTTTAAAACTCAAGTACAAAATATACTCCAGGCTGAATGGAAATGTAATATGTACCGCTGTCAATGAATAATAGCCAGCATGACATGCACATTTAAAGATTTAGATTTTGTGGCAATAATCACAGAAATCGGACTTGATTGCTGCTCCTGTGCTTTCTGTGTTTAATGGGGAGGAGCTAACCATTTTAAAGAACATGCAGGCACTTTTAAAATCTAAATCTAAATATCAAATCAAAAGTAAAATGGCTCAGTTAAGCAGGGATTTTAATCCAGGCTGAATAGAGCCATATTTAACACTGTCCATGGCAAAATATTAAATCTAGTTATAAACTGGACACAGGCTTACTGCCCAACATGGTTGTGGTGGCTCTTCTTAAAATATTAACATGTTGGTTCAGTTGCAAGCTGGGTGTTCAGTGTGGCAACCACACATCTACTTCACCACATGCAGAGATCCACCTACATTCTTGACTTAAGGCCCTATTCATGTCTTCCACACATGTAGAGTGTGAAGCATGGATACACTCTTTGTCCCATGCCCCAAAACCTTGGGACGAGATTGTGCCTTCAGAAGGCTTCTTCCTTCATAGTTGTCTGGAAAGAAAGCCCAATGTGCTAGCTTCTGGTGAGGAGGGGCACTATGTGTTCAGGACACCTAGTGGTGCAAGTGTCCCAACTGTGCAGATCATAAGAGCCTCATACAGAGTCTGACTGTTGGTCCGTCTAGCTCAGTACGTTAACACTGGCTGGCAGTAGCTCTCCAGTGTTTCAGGTGAGCAGGAGCTCGTGCTTTGGCTTTTCTTGATCACGCCACTCAAGATGCAGTTGTAGAAAAAGGAAGACACAATATTGCGAATGGGACTCAGTGGAACTATGCTCAGCGGTTTACACATTATGTTCTACACACAAGTCATGTATGAATGGGGCTATACGTAGGCTACATTCACTCCGCATACCTAAAGTACTATAATAGCACTATAAACCGTCATGGCTTCCCCAAAGACTTCTGCAAGCATTTGTTAAGGGTGCTGAGAATTGTTAGGTGACCCCTATTTCCCCCCACAGAGCTACACGTCCCAGAGTGGGTTAACAGTTAATCCCTCTGACAAAAATAGAGGTCTCCTAGTAAATATTCTCAGCACCCCTAACAAACTACAGCTCCCATAATTCTTTGGGGGAGGCCATGACTGTTTAAAATGGTATCATAGTGCTTTTGCATATTTGAGGAGGAAGTCCAGTAGTGTGCCTCCTGTTTGTGGATGAAAGAATCATCTGGAACAGAAAGGGTCATGCTGGTTTCCTTTCTCTTAAGAGTATGTTGCTCTCTTCCACTTCTGGATTCATGATAGAGTTGTCTCCTATTAAACCGTGAGCAAGAATTCTAGGAAAATAAACAATGGAATGTGGGTGGGGAAGACAAAGGGAGAAATGGCAAAGGTTTCCAAAATGTGCTATGGACTGGACATTTCTCTGGGGTTATTATTTACTTGCGTCAACGCTTTCTATTTAGGAGCTATTTCCTCCAAAGCAATGAATATTTGAAAGCACCATATTTATTAACTGTTAATTTTACCCCTAGGCCTTTTGAGCTGCAAGTTCAAAACACAACTCTGGAAATGCACACAGGCGCCATCTGTTCATCTCCCTCTACATACTTTGAAAATGTCACCTAGTGCTTTTTTTTTGATTAATAGTATGATTTCGGTTTAATTGTGTGGTTCTTTTTTTTTATTTTAAAGAAAGCTTTCTTAAAACCCCCCACTTTGGAAAGTTACCAAATCATTGTGCATCATATTGGAATAAATGTCCTTTTGAATGAAAACCTTTATATTTGCAGGGAAACCTAATACTTGCCCCAACTTGCCTGCCACCCTCGGATAATGCTGTGTTCCCTGGGGAAAATGTAACTTAAACATGTATTTATAAGTATATAAAATATCTATATTACAATTAATCAGACTATACACTTTTCTTGCTGTAGTGGTCCCTGAAAAAGTAATGATTTTAATTAACATTGGGTTCCGTTTCCTGACAACAGGAAACAGTTGTCTACTTAGGATACAATATATGCTCCACAAGTTATTTCACATCAACAGTTCACGGTGATGGACCCCAAATCAGGCCACTCCATTCCACTTTTGTGGTGTATCTAAGTTGCCTTTTAATAAATTGTGCAATTGTGTGATTATTCCGGATTTGTACAGAGCAACTAATCTGCCTCATATTTATTGCAGGGCAATTGTTTTCACATATACGGTACATTTTTTATCAATAGTATATATTTTTAAATCCCCTTTAGTTCTGTTGCTGTGTCTGACTCCTGCCAAGTTGGGGTTAGGCAAGACAGAGATATGTCAGGCCAAGGGGCAGGGTTGCTGCCGTGTGTGTGTGTGTGTGTGTGTGTGTGTGTGTGTGTTTGCAGGGGTGCTTACCATGTTAGTGGGTAGTGGTGGTGGGCAGTAGAAAAGGCACTTCAATGAGCAGAGTTACCTAAACCACACATTTACATTTCCCACAACGCTACAAAGTGCCTGACATAGCCCCATCTGCATTATACATTTAAAGCAAGGATGCAGTTGGAGCTGCGCTGTGGTCTAAGCCACTGAGCCCCTTGGACTTACCGATTGGAAGGTCAGCGGTTTGAATCCGTGCAACCGGGTGAGTTCCCATTGCTCTGTCCCAGCTTCTGCCAACCTGGTAGTTCAAAAACATAACAGTTCAAGTAGATAAATGGAAGGTAAATGGCATTTCTGTGTGCTCTGGCCCTGTGTGCTCTGGCCCTTGTCATGGTCCGTGTGCCAGTAGCAGTTTAGTCATGCTAGCCACATGACCTGGAAAGCTGTCTGTGGACAAACGCCAGCTCCTTTCACCCGAAGCAAGATGAGCACCGCACTTAATCACCCAGGGGCCTTTTACCTTTACCTATACATTTAAAGCAAAGGGACGCGGGTGGTGCTGTGGTCTAAACCACTGAACCTTGGGCTTGCCGATCGGAAGGTCGGCGGTTCCCGTTGAGCTCCCGTTGCTCGGTCCTAGCTCCTGCCAACCTAGCAGTTCAAAAGCATGTCAAAATACAAGTAGATAAATAGATATTGCTCCGGCAGGAAGGTAAATGGTGTTTCTGTGTGCTGCTCTGGTTTTGCCAGAAGCGGCTTAGTCATGCTGGCCACATGACCCGGAAAAACTGTCTGCGGACAAACGCCGGCTCCTTAACTGTCAGGGGTCCTTTACCTTTACACATTTAAAGCAGGATCATACCACCTTGAACAGCCATGGCTTCCTTCAAAGAATCTTGGGAAATGTACTGTTAATGGTGCTGAGAATCATTAGGAGACTCCTATTCTTCTCCAAAGCTATAATTCCCCAGACTGGTTTAACGATCAATCCCTCTTCCCAGGGAACTCTGCGAACAATAACTCTCTGAGGGAAATAGTGGTCTCCTAACGTCATTGCTGTCCCAAAATGAACTTTATTCATGTTCAGTTCACCCGGCAATTATGGGAACTACTTTCAAGGTACAGTTCAGAGATTTTTTTAACTAATTCAGTGAACTTTGTAAAACCAAATAAGATCATTCCAAGCCCTCATGAAACTCCCTCTAAGAAATGTTGCTGTCCTTATACAAATAATTTCAGCTTCCTTTGACATTCCTCAGGTAAACTGTTCAAGCCAGCACCCCAAATTCATTTCAAATGTTGCCTTAAGTCAGGCATAGAAATCAGAATATTGCTAGACTACAGCTCCCATCATCGCATGCTGCTTGGGGCTAATGTGGGTTCAAAAACATCTGGAGGGCCACAGCTCCCCCCCCCGAACTTTAAGTGTAATTAGATGGCAACTCTGCTGAAGTGAATTGAGAGGATATTTGAGAAGGGGAGGGGAAAAGGGATTTGGTGTATATAACAGAGTGCATGTGAGGCCCCACACTGTATCAAATATATTTCTTCACATTACCTTGATTACTGGGGTGTGCATGTTTTAAATGTATATGGAAAACTATTCTCTTCTGCTAACTTTTATTTTTCTCCTTTGCATCGCCGGACTTTCACGAGGCTGTTTTGCTTTCCTTTTGTGAGAATGCAATTCAGGCAATGGGTGTTTTTTTAAAAAAACCCATTTGCAGTTCATGTACCAAACAGCAGCCTATTCTTTCCTCCTGCTTGTTCCTCCAATTAACTAGCTGTCCTCTATAAATTTTAGTGCCGTGTGAGTAATGAAGTCCAGGTAATGAAGGCCAAGAACACATGTTGTTCTCATTAAGGGATGGCATCAGCATAATTTGCACATCCCGCAACTATGATGCAAGCTGCTATTAATAGGGAAGAATAAATATCTTGGGTGGCAGACATTAATTATGGCTAAAGCCGAACTTCTGTCACAGATATCATAGACACATTAGACTCCATGAAATTTGATTTCTAAGATATTAAGGAACACCCAGGATTTAAAATGTGGTGGTTTTCCCTGAAAGCTGCAAGATTTTACAACAAGCAGTGGCTGAATTATAATCTTAAACCTAGGAATATTTTATGTTTTGAATTCTTCTTCTTCTTCTTCTTCTTCTTCTTCTTCTTCTTCTTCTTCTTCTTCGCAGCACTTATATCCCTTTTCTCCAAGGAAACTAAGGAGGCATATATTGTTCCGCCCTCCACACACAAGAACCACATGAAGTAAGCTTGGTTGAAAGGCAATGACTGGCCTGGGGTGGCTCCCTGGAAAATAGGGACACTGGGAGGGTCTGCTGCTGTGCCACACACAAGTGGGCTGGGAAGATGGAAGACGCCCTGGTGGCAATTTCAGTATTAGCTCCTGTCAGGTTTAGCACTTCTCCCACACAAGAAACGACACGCAGGCAGTTCGACTAGTTGAGGTTTATTTATCAACAACAGACTTTCAGCAATCCGTGCTTGCCACAAATCATATCTCACTGTTGGAACCAGTTGACTTGACTGGCTTCCGGCCCCTTCCAAGGCCAGATATACTCCAAGCCCGCCCCCTGCTTCCTGCTGGTCTTCCTTTGTTCTAATCGCTTGCTCCGCCTCTTACTTCTTGGAGACTCAGGTGCAGCCAATTCCTCCTCCTCTGGAGTTGAATCCAACCCCATACTTCCACCTGCATCCTGCTCCTGCAGCCAGTGTGGTGTAGTGGTTAAGAGCGGTAGACTCGTAATCTGGTGAACCGGGTTCGTGTCTCCACTCCTCCACATACAGCTGCTGGTGAACCTTGGGCTAGTCACACTTCTTTGAAGTTTCTCAGCCCCACTCACCTCTCAGAGTGTTTGTTGTGGGGGAGGAAGGGAAAGGAGAATGTTAGCCGCTTTGAGACTCCTTCGGGTAATGATAAAGCGGGATATCAAATCCAAACTCCTCCTCCTCCTCCTCCTCCTCCTCCTCCTCCTCCTTCTCCTTCTCCTTTTCCTTCTTCTTCTCTGTGCTGCTGTGAAAACTTATAGGCAGCAACCCGGAGCGAGAAGGTCTTATCTCACTTTTATGGTGTGAACGAACCAAGTTCCTGTTTTCCTCTGCCTCTTCCTCCCCCTCTACAGAGTCCTCTCTGCCGGCCATGTCTCTTACAGCTCTGGAGTTTGGTTCCAGATCTGACCCAAAGTGCACATGCAGACTCCAAATGGTTTAGGATTGATGGACCAGCCAATCTTTTCAGCTTGATACAGTGCTGTTTGTGTGTCTTCAATTCCATCCTATTTTGAGGACTCCTTCAACTGCTTTCACTTTGCAATGTATGATTGGTCCAGACATACAGATAAATCATCAACTCTAAACAAAACACATAATCTATCAAACATTAGGCTTGGGACTTAACCAGATCTAGGCTTGCCAGATGTAAGGTTTTGAGACGGAGGAGTCAAGTCTGTCCCAGCCTGCTTTCCACAACACTCTACACACAAAAGATTATTATTTGCCTTACGAGGTCCCTGTATTTTGAAAAGCACTTCAGAGTCTAATAAATGAGATTTTAATAGCAACACCCATAAATGCAATAAATAAATAAAGCCATTGTCTAGAGACACTGAACACACTTTAATTGTATCGGATCAAACTATTTTTAAAAATATGACACTATAAGTTTAAGATGGAAAATCAGCAAGGCTTTATATTATTAGCCTAAAGGGACTCATATTGTTGTATTCCTATTTTAAAACATATGAAAAGATTATTAGCATTGCACTTGATACAGCTGTTTAGTGCTCTCTCTCACTTGGCTATGGACGATAATATAAACTGGATATTAAATATTTTGTTTGTTGCCCTCATTCCCTTTTTTTAAAAAGAAAAGAAATGTCAATTCAGATATCTTAGGAAATTGGTGATATCTTCCAGAGGTCTGCTTTACTAATGAAAGTCTGAAAATAGCTGGTGTTTCCAAGAACATGTGTTTTACATTGAACAACAAAGATACAATTTTTTTTGCACTCATAAATAATGCTCTTTTTTAAAATGAATAGAAATAAAGGTTGTCTAAATGAGTCCCTTGAATATAAAACAATTGATAGGAAATATATACTTCGGTAGCACCTTCAATAGATTGATAAGAAGCGGCAAAAAAGAGGATTGCTGTCAGCGTTTAAGAAAAGCTTTTTTTATAAAGAGTGAGAAAAAATGTGTTTTGAGGATTACTCTCTGTTAATGATGAGGCAAATACTATTTTATGGGTCTAATCTACGGAACATTAATAATCATACAGTTGAAGTAAATCCTTCTAGTAGAATTACTGGTGCAACTGGTGCCCAAAATAATGTAACAAAGGAATTTTATAAAACATTTGGTTCAGCATTTAGTGGGGGTTTAAACCTTGGTTTTACACATTTCTTTGAAGAATGTAGTTATTCTACATATAAGTCATTTCACTGTAGGGCGCACACCTGCATTGTCCACAGCTACATGTGTGTTTGTTGTACATTATAGTCTGTATATGCTTTCCCTACATACCACTTAGGAAAATTATCTTGCCTGAAATAGTTCCGAAAGTGTTGGGTTGCTTGGTTCTCAATTTGCCCTTTTGTGCCTTAGATACCCCCAGCCTACTCAGTAAAACTACAAACACACTATACATTTAAAGCACTCTCCTAAAGGGTCTTGGTTTGTTAAGGGTGCTGGGAATTATAGCTCTGTGGGGGCGAACTACACTTCCCATGATTCTACAGGGGCAAGCCATGTGCTTGAAATAAATGTGCTATGATGTGTACACAACCTAAGTTAAAATGTATTATTTTGATGCCTCTTGGTTTTATTATTGCCCATTTCAGTGTGAGTCAGGCAATGTTTGCTAGAAGGAAGAAAAGTGTTTTGAATGACTGCTCGTCATTTCATGTTCAACAAACAAGGGTGCCAACCAAGTTATATTATATGCATTCATCATACTGAAAGTTACTTTTGTATATGTGCCGTGTTACCTCTCATAAAACATACAGATATATGTTCATAGGTACTGGAACACACCTGACAAAACAGTCCCCCAGTTGCTGGTTTTTAGTGTAGTACAGTGGTACCTCTGGTTAAGAACTTAATTCGTTCCAGAGCCCCGTTCTTAACCTGAAACTGTTCTTAACCTGAGGTACCACTTTAGCTAATGGGGCCTCCCGCTGCTGCCATGCTACCGCCATGCTACCGCCACATGATTTCTGTTCTCATCCTGAAGTAAAGTTCTTAACCCGAGGTACTACTTCCGGGTTAGCGGAGTCTGTAACCTGAAGCGTTTGTAACCCGAGGTACCACTGTATTGCTAAGTTTCAGGAAACAGTCTCAAAATGGAAATAAACATGGTCCTATCTACTAGAAGGTCCAAAATGATTGCAAAGATGAGAGCCTTGCTCCCTGGGCATCTCTTTTGTCAGAGACCAACAAATGAGAAAAAATGATCTTAACAATTATGTTAAATGAGAAACTGTTAGTGGTCTTGAAGGTGTAGAGGTGTCTTTGTATTGAGAAACAAAAGACATATAGTGACAGAAGTGGAAAAAAGCAAGCATTTGCTAACAGGCATATAGCACGAGAATGCTAAATGAGGAATCAGAAATGGATAGTTATTTATTTTCAGAGGCGACTCAAAAATACATAACATTATTCAGAGAAAATTATGAGCTCAATTGGGCATGCAATTTTATGGCTACCTATTGGAAGTGGTTGTTTACGATATGACACCATTTAATGATGAAGGAAAAACAAATCAGCTCTGTGCTGGAATGCAGGAAAGGTCAGATAGAAAATGCATATTTATGAGAAAAACTAAATTCAAAGGGTCAGCTTTTCTATTTTATTTAAAAAATACTTTTGCTGTGCATGTCTCATGTTGCTTATTATAACTGAGTTCATGTCCTGTGGCAATTATTTGTCTTTATGTTGGTGGGTATGTGTGCCAATGGTTCAGCTTTTGAATAGATTGTAAGGAATGCACGCTACAGTTGGAACAGTTCTTAGGTTTGTTCTTCATATTGAAGATATAACAATGGCTGTAATTCCGTGCAAAACCTGTTAACCACCTGGACACAGAGTGTGTTCAAAGAACAGAAGTTGCCAGTGTGGCACCTGTTACACTGGCAAGAGCTCCGAGTCCCCGCCACTGCGCCCATGATCATAAGGTGATGGTGAAAGAGGCAATCTTTTTCCTACATTGAGAAGTACAAAGAGCTAAAGAAGGACGTTGGAAAAGTGACGCTCTTTCAGCTCTATGTGCTTTTTCAAGGCTGAGATTAATTCTTCAGACTTTTCAGAGATCTGCACTGTTTGCTAATTTGCTACCGAGCCAAGTTCAAGGTGTTACTACATGCCAAGCCCTTAACAACTTGGGATCAGTTTGTCGGAGAGAACACGAAGGTGGAACAGTTTTCAAACATATATGGGTCTGCATTGCAGCAAAAGCAGATGTGCAGACTGATTTTATGCATGTTTACTCAGAGGTAAGGTCCATTGCTTCTCGTGGGCTTTACTTACAGTTTTAGGCTGTAATCCAGAGCTTTCCAAACTTTTCATGTTGGTGACACACGTTTTTAACCTGCATCATTTTGTGACACAGTAATTCAATTTATTAGCAAAGTGGAGGTTAAACTAACCCCTTTGCCGCTGCAGGAGGAGCGTTCTCATGACGCACCTATATACTGCAACCGACAATAATGTGTCACAAACAGTGCTCCCTCCACCCCAGGGAAAAAGTTTGGCACTTACTGTAACAACCTCATGCTGAGTTTCGGAAAGCTCTGCTGTAATCCTTTGCACCCTTATCAGCAAGGGAATCTGACTGTATTTCATGCATATGTTGCTGGATGTTGAGATGGACTTCCTAGCCGTAGTTGTAACAAACTGGTGTTGTCATCTGGATTGGCAAAAGTTCCGTTTAAGGAATTCACCAATTAGAAACAGCTACGGAAATCTTCGTGAAGAGACAAAATATCTCTCCTGGAAGTAGCTTGAACACAAACTGATAAAGACAAGCAGATATCCTCTGAACAAATATATTCTGGCTGATATTTAAAAAACGTCTTTCAACACAACATTAGTGAAATGCGTCTTCATTCTTCCAACCGTCCTTTTCCATAAAGAGCTAAGCATTTCATGATGGACTTCAAAGGATACTCACTCTTTCGTTTTGAGAAACCCGTTCCCTTAGGAAACAGTGCATTTAAGGCAAGAGTAGTGAATGTGGTGCTCTGCAGATGCTGTGGGACTACAACTTTCATCATTGGCCATGCTGGGCTGGGGGTGATTGTGTCAAATCCCTCTGTCTTGGGGTCCCATTGTTGGCCTGAGGAAGACTCAGATTCAGAAACTCTCTAATCAATCCACTTGGGGTAAGGGACTCAGCACCTGCTCCTATACTGCCATGGTCTGAGAACATGGCACTTCCATCATACTCATACTGACCATGATTCCCCTTCATCATCTCCTGCTGCATAGCGTCGGAAGGGGTGCGACTGCAGAATCATCAATGGCTCCTTTAAAATTGCATACAGCTCTCCCAAGGAAGTGGCGCTACTGGAAAGCAAAGGTCCTGCTAGCTCTCTGAAGCCTTCTGATTCTGGCATCTTTGATATCTCAGCCAGCAGGGCCTACTGGGAGCTGGCCAGAGTTCTGATCTGCCTTGGACCAGACCTGAAGTCAATTGGAAGAGGCTCACACAATTACAACCACTTCCCTTGTGGCCCCCAAGCCCCAACAGAACAGGATAGATGGGAATTGCAGTCCAACAACACCTGGATATGTTGGGTAGACTTCATACCCAAGGGACCGCATTATCCAATCTCTGTTGAATAGATAGCTCCAATCTTAGCTCCTACATGCTTTGTCTTCTTGCCTTCTTTCCATGTTTGTTGTTTTCTTGGGGTTTATATCATTGGGGTTTATATCAACCACTGAACCTCTTGGGCTTGCCGATTGGATGGTCAGCGGTTCGAATCCGCATGACAGAGTGAGCTCCCATTGCTCTGTCCCAGCTCCTGTCAACCTAGCAGTTCAAAGCACATCAGTGCAGCAGGTCGGTAAACCGTGTTTCCATGCACTCTGGCACTTGCCACGGTGTCCCGTTGCACCAGAAGTGGTTTAGTCATGCTAGCCACATGACCCCAAAAGCTGTCTGTCGACAAACGCCAGATCCCTCAGCCTGAAAAGCAAGATGAGCACCGCATCCCACAGTCGCCTTTGACTGGACTTAACCGTCCAGGAGTCTTTTACCTTTACCCAGTGCATTTTCTGGGGGGACGCAGAAACCCATAAACATTTTGTGAATCTAAATTTGGCGTCATGAGGGGCAGTATTTCAATATGAGTAGAAAAATGAGAGTACCCCTAAACATTTTTTAAGGAAAAAAGCACTGCCTTTACCTATATCATTATGCAGATGCACCAGTCATGCATGTTCAAACCCGCTTTCACACATCTATTTTCTTTCAAAACCTTTATGAACCGCTTACTGTTTAAAGGCTCTCAAAGTGGTGCACAACAAATACTAATACTAATAATACTAATAATACTAATAATACTAATAATTTTTTATTTGTACCCCGCCCATCTGGCCGGGTCTCCCCAGCCACTCTGGGCGGCCTCCAACAGATATTAAAATACATTAAAATATCACAGGTTAAAAACTTCCTTAAATAGGGCTGCCTTCAGGTATTTTCTGAATGTCAGATAGTTGTTTATCTCTTTAACCTCTGCTGGGAGGGCGTTCCACAGGGTGGGTGCCACTACCGAGAAGGCCCTCTGCCTGGTTCCCTGTAGCTTTGCTTCTCGCAGTGAGGGAACCTCCAGAAGGCCCTCGACGCTGGATCTCAGTTGTTGTACAACATAAAGACAACAACAACATTAAATAAAAAATACTCCACTGGCCAGTAAAACAGCTGGATAAATCTAATAAATAATGGTAATAGTAATCATATAAGCATATAAAAACAAGAATTCTGACAAATGAAGATTGGGTCTGATCTTATGGTTCAGGGAAATCCTAGACAATAGAATGTTATCTCAAAATGTCTGAGGCAACCTGTGGTTGCTGCTTCACAAATGGCAGAGGGAAGAGCATTCCATAATACAGGGGCAATAGCAGAAAATGCCCTTTTCAAGTCACCACTTTATGATATTCTGTAAGGTGTGGTGCCCCTGGTGATCTAAGTGATCTTACAGGTCTATACAGGGGCAGGCAGCCTTGCAGGTAACCTGGTTCTGAGTTGTTGCACATTACGTGGATCTCTGTTGTTTCGCCAGGCTGCTTGTGTTTCGCAGGGTGTGCTGTCCCCCCACTTCACCATGAAAATAATCATGATTTAAAAATAATTAGAAAAGCTTAATGCAAAAAGAAAGAAGTCTGCTCTTGACACTGACTTGGCTTTCAAGGAACTCTTGGTAACCTGAGGGCACGACCTGACATGAAGAGCAAAGTATGGCCCAGAAATCGAGTACAAATCAAACAAACACTCTGACAACATCTGCAAAGAGAGGGCAGCTTAAATAATAGATGCAGAGTTTGCTGCTCTCATCAATCTTTATTCATAATCTTTATTTTTAGACAGGCAAGAAACCTAATTAAAGATGCATTTTAAAATTAAAAAGACAAAGAGCCAAAAAGTCACAAATCCATTATCATTACTGCTTAGTGCATATTAAACAGAATGTAAATTATCCATTAGTTTTCTGTGCACTGTGGGGTGTCAAAATTATATATCATGTTAATGGGTCATCATGGTTGGCCCAGGGGCTGTGTAAGTCAGTTTCTCAGAAGCACAATTGCTATCCAGGCTCAGAGTAGCCGGGAATATTTCTAAGGGCACGTGGTGCAATCCATCAACTGGAGAAATATGCTCATGCCACTTTTTAGATAATGTCTTCAACCAACACAATGTCAGTAGGTTTCAGGGATAATTTCCACAATGCTGAAAGTGGACTGAAAGGTGGATTGTACAAATAGGATCTGAATTTGGCTGCCTTGGTCAAGGAGTTGTGTGATGGTTTCCCAGATATCTACTTTCTGCCCACGTCACTTTCATACCAGGGTGGGAAACTCTTTTAAAAAGTGGGCAGTGCAACAGATGCAACTCTTATGCAATGCCTCTCCCAATATGAACCAACCCAGACCCTGCTATAATCATCTGAGGCCCTTCTTCATGTGCCTCCTCCATGAGAAGTCTGGAGGGTGGCAAAATGAGGACTGGCCTTTTGTGCAGTGGCTCCCCCTTGTGGAATCCTCTACCCAGACAGGCTCGCCTGGAACCTTCATTACATATATTTAGGCCCCAGGCAAAAGCATTCCTCTTTTCCGAGGTCTTTGGTTAATTAAACAATCTATGGCCTTTTAAACTGGTTGGGGGTATTGTTTTTGTTTGTTACTAGGTTGTGTATTTTTGTGTTTTTATATTGTAAATCATCCTGTGATCCTCAGATCCTCAGGGCGGTATAGAAATTTAATATAATAATAATAATAATAATAATAATAATAATAATAATAATAATGGTTACCTTCATATGGTACATGATGAGCCATGCAAGAGCCAGGGATTTGTATGCAGACACCCCCCTCCACCTACCAAGCAAGAGACATTCTCACAGGTCAAGGAATCATTTTAGCCAGGGCAAACGCACCCAAAGAGTGAACAATGTAGTGACCAAGTGAAGTGTGACCAAGGGAGAGAGTCTGTGGTTTGGGGAGTGGTCTACAGAGAGTAATGGGAGTTGGATAGAAAGGCCCGTGTGCCTGAGATTCATCACCTCATATGAGCTCATGAGCTAGTAAATCTAGTCTCATTTCCTCCTTTTAAGAAATCTGCATGAAAAATCTACATGCTTGCATTTACATTTTTAATTCTGCTTTCTCTCAAAATACTCATTTCTTTCCCCCAGTACATTCAAATGAAATGTATTTCGATAGGTTTCTGGAGCCAATAGCTGTAACAGAAAAATCTGTGAGGTGCAGAAGTGAATAAATAAGTTTTGATAAGCAGCTAGTCCTGGAAATGCAGATCTGGTCAGCTCAAACTGGAGTTCATAAAGCTCTGGTTTTTCCAAGTAGGTCAATTTCGATACGGACCAGTCTTTTACAGTAGAGATAACCAACTTCTATATTCTCTGTTCTCCAGGTAGCCCTTCAGATGAGACAAGGCTCTCTACCAAAGTCTCCAGGTAAAAGAAAAGGACAGGCAAAATGGATCAAGGGGTTGGCACAAGTCCCCTATGAGGAGTGTCTACACCACCTGGAGCTTTGTAGTTTAGAAAAATTATTAGTGAGGGTCACATGACAGAGTATGGATGCTGTGGAGGAAGAGATGTTTTTGTACCACTATCACAACAGCAGAACTCACAGTCATACAGTGAAGCTGAATGATGGGGATAACTACTTCCAGTCTCAGAGGTGGTATGCCTTTGGGTACCAAAGAACACAACTGGGGAAGAGCACAGTGGTGTTCGATTCCTGGTTGTGGACTTCAATACTGTAGATAATTGATTGGCCTTCATGAGAACAGAATGCTATGCTAGATGAGTCTAGGCCAGATACCACAGAGCTGTTCCTAAGTAGTTGCATGTCAAGACCCTCAAACCAACCCCCATTGAATAAAGAACATATTTGTTTTCTTATAAATGAAACTGTGGGCAAATATTTTAGCTTGCACTTGACTGAAACTTGGTGGAAGCATGGAATCAGATTGCATGCGTAAAACCATGTGACCTTATTTGTAGAAGTTCTTGCTGAGGATGAAGACACAAACAGTCGTGAAACAATAGGGCAATAAAAGAAAAGAAAAGAACCTGATTACAACTTATGCACTGTTGGAAATACAGATTTTGAACTCAAAACAACTGCAGCAGTAGCAGCAGCAGCAGCAGCAGCAGCAGCAGCAGCAGCAACAACACACGATTAAAATGGTGTGTGGCTCTACACATGGGTTTAGCCTGTTGGCTTTTTGAACTGGGAGACCCATTTAAGTTCCTCCAGGAAGCTTAGTTGTGTCTTATCTTACTTGACAGGATGATTATAAGGCAGAGAAAGGTGACAATGAGAAAGCATTTGCATAAGGGCAGCACACTTTGGGATTAGGTAATTAGTGAGCACTTAAAAAGAGAGAGAAACCTATCCTGTGTATAATCTGGAAATGATTCTTTTTACTATTAGAAAGGATGGAACATCTGAGCGGACAATACACACATTCATTCTGTTAAGACAAAAGGCAGCGGCATGATTTCAGTTCCTATCCTTTTCTCCTTCCATACTTTTTTGCCTCCCCGTGGGCTACTTACGCTATTGTCATGAATACATTAGGCATTATGCATAATATCAGATGATTTGAAGAACTCTCAGGCAGATGTAGATTAATTGGTTTCTAATGGGAAAATGCATGTGTGGTGCACTCAGAAACTATTTTTATTGCAAGGCATTCTTTCCCTCCCATGTGTTGGATCACAACCATGTATGCATCTGGAGATTAAGCTTTAATGAAACTTTTGTCCTCGTTGGTATAAGAAGGGGGGCGGGAGAGAATACAGCTTCCTTTTTGCTTTAATACAGGACAGCATTTCTGAAACACTTACTCTGGTCTGTGATGGATATGCTGCTGTAATGATATTTGGATTAAGGATGAATGGATTTCCCCCATTCCATTCTTTATTGTTCCATGGGTTCACTCGGCCCTGCATCCACTCCTCCTAAATTCTGGTTTAACAGGAGGATTTCTGAAATTAATTTCAAAAGAAACAGGAGGGGAATACCTTTATTAGAAGCAATGCAAATGTCACAAATTGGTAAGCAAGTTATCAAGCAGCCAAGAACTCTTCTTTGGGGTAGGGTGATTTGAAAGCTTGTTCACTATTTTTTGTTTTTTTTCATTGGCCTTAACAAAATGTATTTCCCCAGTATCCATTTTTTTTTACTTATGGCCCAAAACACCAACATGGTTACCTAGAATTTTTGTAAAATATTTTCTACATATTTTTCACAGTACCTTAGACTCCTAAGGTACATTTTTCACAGTACCTTAGACTCCTAAGGTACTGTGAAAAATGTGTAGAAAATATTTTACAAAAATTCTAGGTAACCATGTTGGTAGCGTGTGGTTCTACAGATGCAGACCCTCCAAGTGTCCCTAGTTTCCAGGGACACTCCCGATTTACAGAAGCCATCCCAGTTTCTGATTTGATCCCAGAATGTCCCACTTTTCCTACAGTGATGGCTAACCTTGACACTCCAGATGTTTTGGGACTACAACTCCCATCATCCCTGACCACTGATCCTGTTAGCTAGGGATGATGGGAGTTGTAGTTCCAAAACATCTGGAGTGTCAAGGTTAGCCATCACTGTCTAAGGCTTAGGTCTTAGGATGTCTCTATTTTCATCAGAGAAATGTTGGAGGGTATGGAGTTATGTGACCCCTTAGTCAAGGAGATAAGTAACTATACAACCTTTAGAAGACATCTGAAGGTTTAAAAACATTTTAAAATGTTTTAATGTTTTTATTATGTTTTTAAATATGTTGGAAGCCACCCAGAGTGGCTGGGGCAACCAACTCAGATGGGCGGGGTACAAATAATACAATTATTATTATTATTATTAAATAGGAGGAAAAGTTGGAGGGTATGCAGATGTTAGGTGCATAGGAACTGCCTTATACGGAGACAGACCATTGGTCCATAAATCTCAGCACTACTGTCTACACTGACTGACAGCGTATCTTCAGGGTTTCAGGCAGGGTTCTCTCCCAGCTACACATGCTACAAGACAAGGGGTTGAACCAGAGACCTTCTGTATCCAAAGCAGATGCTCTTTCACTGAGCTGCAGCCCTTTCCTTTTGTAAGACTCCCATCAGTGCCAACCATCGTGCTCAATGGCCATTGATGATGGAAGCTGTAGCCTGGCAGCATCTAGAGATCCAGAGGTTCCCCACCACTGATGTATTTTATTTATTTATAATTTCATTCATAAACACTTTGAGGTCACTTTTTCAAGCAGTGCCCACACAGGCTTCTTACAACCATAAAACCATCAAAAAGGGGGGGGGGGAATGGTAATAAAAAAGATTTTAAATGAAACCAACTCATCCAAATTTCTCACCAGAATAAGAAAGCTAGAGAAAAACAATTAACCAAATCTCTACTGAGTGGTACATAAGATTCCAGGGGTCTTGGCACTTAACCAGGTTTTGAGTTTCCTTTGGAAAATTAAGGCTATAGTGTCATTATGAAATATGGTTTATTTACACATATTTACAGCTTGAATCCTTCAGTGGAGTGGGGTGCAGATTATTACCCTCCGACAGTGTTTTTTGATGCTTCTCCAATAGCTTCAGCAAGCTTGGGTCCAGCTACCATGAATGGAGTCCTGCCCACTTCCTGCTCCTTCTTCCCAGGACTGCTTGCAAAACACAACTTTCATTTACATCACCCCCCCCCCAATCACACTGGCAACCTCCATTTCAAGAGCCTCCTGCAAAATGAACTTTTTCCTGTGGTGACACCATGCCCTGTAACCCTGGCAACCTCCCCCTTCTTCCTTCTGTCTCTGTCCACTAAGTACCGGTATCTGCATTGTCAATTGCCCTTCATGGCCTGGTACTTGGATTTCCTTCTCTCCTAATGGTACCTCTGTCAGCTGATCTCCTGAACAGGAAAAGTGGTATAGCCTGCATTTTACAGTGTGCCTGGCATCTTCCCTTAATACTCCAAATGTTAGCTCAAGTTATAACATTTACTAATTTAAGAATCTGGGGGATCTGCCCCCTGCAATTCATAACAATATGTAGCTGCTGTCCAACCAATAGACTGGAAGGTCAAATGAAAAGGATGAGCCTTCAGGGCTGCGCTTGAAAACACTGCAAAAGAGTAATTCTGCACAGCCTGAAAGAAGAGAATTCTATCTATCTATTTTCTCCCCACTGCATTGCTGAACACATGTACAAACACTTGTTAAAACAACCAGCACCAATGCTTTCCTATCAGCTCTTACAGAAGGTCTGTTTATCTTAGCATTTGTACTTGCAAAGTAGCTCAGTTGAAATATTATGGCAGGCTCTTCTATACTGAACTGTAATTTACAGGGATCCAAATTTATCTCTCCAGTACTTTCTTTGCACTTGGGGGACTCAGGTGAATTTTATGTTTCAATTTCAATGGCAGACTTCTGTAAGATTACGGGGGGGGGGGGGGAATAGTCAGGGTCCTGACTGTAGCCATCAAAGCTATCACACAATTGTTAAAGGGAAGACAAGTTTTGAATCAAAATTGCCTGCATTTTTGAACCAGCTTTGAGTGTGGATTTTGCTATGCTTTTATTTTAAAAGGTGCTGTCTGTAAACAAGGTGCTGTCTGTAAACATATTGCGTTTTGCCCTATGCTGTGGTTGTCTTAATAACCCTATACTGTATTTGATGTTTATGGTCTGCAGACCAAGTAATCTACTACTAATCTTGATGCAATCATATGTGTAATTGCATCAAGATTGTTTTCGCGCAATGTTTTAGTGATCCACATGTGCATTCCTACATAATGTAAAAGACCACACAAAAGGTATCTTGGTTGAATTCTATGTACGATCAGTGTTGTTTGCAGTGTTTTTTTTATCAATGCGGACATGCGCATTAGTGATGCAGCTGCCCCAATATGGCTGCTCCATATTTGATAGACCACGTACCTCCTCATACAGGATCTGAGTCTTCATTCAAATAGCACGTAGGCATGAAACCAGTTTCAGTGTCAAGTTCAGCCTCTGGAAACTTGAAGTAACAGAACGCCTTTGAATATGCAGAGCTAGCCACAACCAAACCCCACACATCTGGAATGAGGGAGAAAAGGCTTCCATGTAAAGAGGCATGAATTTGAAACAGACATGGGTCCTGGTACATCTCATTTTAACAATTCCACACCATCATTCTTTAAAAAAATGAAATAAAAATCTTATTGCCACAGTAGATCCTCATATTGTCCTTATAATATACCAGGTGATAAGTCCTGTTGCTAAAACTTTGATGTACCTACTTCCAAAATAAATGGTAGACTAGAATAAGTAGACTACAGAATCAGGCTACTGATTCATGGCTTTATACTTCAGTGAATAAGCTACAGAGCTAGGATACCATTAGAAAACAATAAGGACACATTATAGGAAGATAAAGTAGTGTAAATGTTCAGGTTTCAGGATGGCTGGATTCAGAGATGTGCCCACCTGAGGTACTGTGAAAATGTTGATCTCTTATAAGATGTTCATATTACAGTTAACAACATGACATAGTGGCATGCAAGGGTCCCAGCACTGAGCTTTCTCCTTTTAAAAAAGTAGGTTTCCAGCCCTTTTAGAAGGAAAGTTATGAAACAAAATGTGCAGACCACCTTCTAAGCGCTGCAATTCCCCCCTCTGATCCTAAACCTCCACTGCCTTGCAGCTATACTAGGGAGTAAACTCCAAGGAAAAATCCATACCTGCTGTATTGTGGGACATATTCAAGAGAAGAAAAGGCTAAAGAGCAAACCCTGCTCAAATCCAGAATGGAGGGCATAGGATTGCAGCCGTGGTTTGCTTGTGGGCAGACAGGCTCATGGTGAGAAGGTCAGTATCAATGCAAAACAAACAGAACTTGAATATATTCAGCACACTGGGCATAAAATAAAACAATAACACTAATGTGATTATATTGTTATTAATAAAATAAAACAATCCCATCACACTTTGAAATCCTGTTGCATATATATTGGAATGGACAAACTCCCTCCTTAGAAACTTACTGAAACCTAAGCATCTTTTGCATGTGTTATAATACTTTTCATTTCAAGCAGGCTTTGGTGGTTGACAGGTGGAGACAGCTAAGCATTTGTGATGTTTGCAAGTTGCTTCATTGGAATCTAATGGATTTTTAATGTGAGCATTTCCTAATTTTACTGTGACCTACCCTGAGGCTTCAGTTGAATTAATCAAATATTATTAGGGAGTTTTGCATGAAGCCTCCATGCATTGAAAGAAAGTGGGTTTCACCCCGAGGGGGTGGGTCATCAGGCAGCATAGCTCCACCACAGTGACCATGCCTCCTCACAATCTATAGTTTTGGTGGGTATGTAAAAGGGGTGAGGTAAAAACTAATAAAACAACAACCAACAATTGTCTTCAAATACAGTGGTACCTCGGGATACAGACGCTTCAGGTTACATACGCTTCCGGTTACAGACTCTGCTAACCCAGAAATAGTACCTCGGGTTAAGAACTTTGCTTCAGGATGAGAACAGAAATTGGGCAGCGGCGGCGCAGCGGCAGCGGGAGGCCCCATCAGCTAAAGTGGTGCTTCAGGTTAAGAACGTTTTCAGGTTAAGAACGGACCTCCGGTACGAATTAAGTACGTAACCAGAGGTACCACTGTATACAGGACCGGTGCTGGCAATTTTGGCGCCCTAGGCGAGGGGGCGGGCCACGTGACGTCATTGTGTATGACGCACGTTGCGGAGCGGTGCCCCACCCCCTGGCCGCCCGGGCGCCCCCCCCCGCCACAGCGGTTTGCTTGCTCCGCTGCTGGTTGGGGCGGCGGTGGGCGGCAGGCTGGCCCTCCATTTTGGCTGCGGTTTTCGCCCCAACCTGCTTGCTCCGCTGCTGGTTGGGGCAGCACCGGGCAGCGGCGGGGGGCAGGCTGGCCAGCGCCCCCTCCATTTTGGCGCCCTAGGCAATTGCCTAGTTTGCCTAAATGGACACGCCGGCCCTGGCTGTATACTGTTCGCAAATACGTTTTACACATTTCCCCAAGAAAATTCATTTCTGTTCAACTAAGAATCTTGCTCTTTCCCTGTAAGATCCCAAAGTGGTGTTAATAACCTCATTTAAGAACAACAATGCACAAACTTGCCAGTATGGGAATCCACAGGCAGAATTTGGTTTTTCATTTGTGGATTAAGCTATCAAGAAGCAAAAGAATGTAAGCTTGCATGATGCACTGCCTAATCTACCATTGGTTGCCTGGCTATCCACTCTGGCCTGCTATGACTCATTGCATGGGTTGGAGCCACACACTGGGAATCCCTACTTGAAAGTACCCTCTATCTTTCCAAGATGGTTTGTCTCCCACTGCTAGGTTCATCATCCTAACACAACTAGGGCAGCTCCATCCCATGGTGCCTCTTCCTTAGCAAGGCACACTCCAGCCCCTTTTTATAAGTGGATTGGAGTTAACAAGCTGCCCCTGCCCCTGCGACTCAGAGACATAATTACCCATCATCTGTAGGCAGAGCTCAAGCGTCTGACATCGGGATGTCATGACAGGAAAAGCCCTTCAGGATCTAAGACCTTGCCTAGAACCTGCATGATGCTTCTCTGTGACTGGTATAGCCTTATCTTTAGGGTACATACCAATTTGTTTCCCATTAATGTATTCTTTTTGTGACCTCCTAATTAATAATATTAAGGGAATTTAGCCTGGGAATGCAAGAAAAGGCAGTATTCTAGGACCCTTATTGAATATTAATATCCATCTTGTAGCAAAAGCTGAACACTTGTTTATGTATATTGGAGCCCCACTGGCTTAGGTCTTTACCAGGAAAACAACAAAGATCGGGAGGGGGGCACGCGAAATAACAAATTACAGCTGAAACAAATCATCAGCACCACTGTTTTCAAATTATTATATTTCTGGGGGATTTCAGTCAGTTACATGAAAAAGACACCAGATTCAATAGAGCTTTGATAGTCAGGTTATGTTAATAATGGGGACTCATGTAAAATGCATTAGGTATACCTTACAGATGAAGAAGATTGCCGATAATTATTCTGTATGCTAAGAGTGTAGCTCTTTCTGAACTGATATATAAAGACTCCTTTACATCCCAGGCTAATTACTTATAGACAGTTGAGCACAAAATTACTTTCATCTGTTTGAACATGTGGAAGGAAAGAGATTAGAGATGTAGGTTTCAAAACAGCTGGTTGGCGTGTTAAAGAAGAAAACCTACTGGTACTTTGGTACTGATTGAAAAAGTGCATTTCTTTATAATTAGACCTATTAAAGTGAATATTGTGTGTGTGTGTGTGTGTGTGTGTGTGTGTTCAAAGAGGGCATCTGGGGCGTGCAGCAGGAAAGCCAAGGATTTGCTTTCCAGCTAAAGAATTTGAGAAAAAGAGAAAAGGAAATGTTAGCGGTTGGGATGATTTTCTCTCCCTTAGCCATCCAAGTTGTGCTGTGTGTGTGTGTGTGTGTGTGTGTGTGTGTGTGTGTGTGTGTGTGTGGTGTTTTCCTTTCTTCTCTTCTACTATGATGGGAGTTGGTTCTCTTATTCCTGAGTAAATGTTTTACGGAGCATACAAAGTTACCTTAATGTTGATGTAGGTAGACATATTTGGGTGAGATACATTTGGTGAGCCAGTTTCTCTTGAAAATTCAAAACCAAATGGTCAACTGAAACCATAGGAACATAGGAAGATAAGAAGCTGTACCAATTCAGACCAACGATACATCTAGCTCAGTATTGTCTAGGCCAGGGTTTCCCAAACTTGGGTCTCCAGCTGTTGTTGGACTACAGCTCCCATCATCCCTAGCTAGCAGGACCAGTGGTCAGGGATGATGGGAAACTCGGGTCTAGACAGACTGGCAGCAGCTCTCCAGTTCTCTCACAGCTCTACCACGAGATGACCGGGATTGAACTTGGGACCTTCTGCATGCAAAAAAAAGAAATAATAAAATATGTTGTTGAATGCTTTGGGGGTCTTTGGGCCAAAAGTGGTATATAAATAAAGCACAACATAATATTACATAACAGTTTTTGAGGAATGTTTGGGGGACGTTTGAGGCAAAAGGAGTCTTTTGAAAAGTTTTCGCACAGTTATGTAGGCAGTCAGCGCCACCTGCAAGGTTAAAAGCTTGCTTTTTGTACTCGCTTAAATCTTTTAGCATTCCAACATTCAAATTCCATTTCAAAGTCCTGGAAACACCTACCTCTTCGAAACAATTCTGCATGAGCAGAAGGTACAGCTTTGCTAATTGATGGCTGTCATGTCTGGGCTTAAATACTCTCAGTGATGGAGTGCCCGCCACCCAGTGCTAAGAGCAGGGGTCAGCAAACTTTTTCAGAAGGGGGCCGGTCCACTGTCCCTCAGACCTTGTAGGGGGCCGGACTATATTTTGAAAAAAATATATGAACGAATTCCTATGCCCCACAAATAACCCAGAGATGCATTTTAAAGGAAACATTCTACTCATGTAAAAGCACGCTGATTCCTAGACCGTCTGCAGGCCAGATTTAGAAGGTGTTTGGGCCAGATCCGGCCCCCGGGCCTTAGTTTGCCTACCCATGGCTTAGAGAGTTCATTTAAAAAAGGAACTAGTTCTACTCTAAGTTCATCCTGTCCATAATGGAACTAGTTCTAGCTCATGTTCATCCCAGTGAACTTTTTGGTTCATAAAAAGTTCATCCTTGGAGATTTCTTTTTCAGCTTCTTGCTGCAAGCTGCTCCTATTGGAAGGGAGTGAATCTCTTCAGCAGGGAAGACTAGAAAAATCTATTTTATTTAACAAAATGGATATACCACCTGACTGTAAAACTCCCACTGCTTTAAGTGGTTTACAAAAATATGAAATAAAATATCAACATTGTTGGTAAAAACTGTTAAAAACAAGTATTTGAAAGCATTCAGTGCCTCACATTCCTTCTTTTGCTTGTTTAGCAACATGAAGTGTCCTTCAAACCGGCAGTGCCTCCACTTCTGTGTCTGCCCAATGAGCCTTAGAACATTGCCTCCAGGCTTTGCTTTCTAAGGAAGGAATTCAATGTAGTACTTAGGCAATCATTTCACCAGCACAAGCTGGTGGAACCATCTCGTGTCTCCTCTCTTTATGCACTGCTCTGAGAGCCAGAGTGGTATAGCGATTAGAGTGTTGGATGACCAGGACCTGGGAGACCCAGGTTCAAATGTGCACATGGCCATGAACATCACTGGGTGACCTTGGGGCCAGTCACTGCCCCTCAGCCTAATCTACCTCACAGGGGTGTTGTGGGGATTCAACGAGGAGGGGGAGAACCATAAGCACCACCTTACCCTCCTTGGAGAAAAAGGTGAGATATAAATGCAACAAACAAACAAATAAATAAACAAACAACATTTAACCCAGAGCATCTGCATGCAAATGCTCTACCAATTCGTACCAATGACGAGAACAGCTATACCCTCTGCCTGCAACCTGATGGGCGTTATTGGCAGGTTGGGCCTCCATGGCCAGTCTTAAGATTCATACTTTTTGTAAATTTTAGAACAGGCACCCCCAAACTCGGCCCTCCAGGTGTTTTGGGACTACAACTCCCATCACCCCTAGCTAACAGGACCAGTGGTCAGGGATGATGGGAATTGTAGTCCCAAAACATCTGGAGGGCCAAGTTTGGGGATGCCTGTTTTAGAATTTATTGCAGATGTTTTGTTGTGTCTCTGGATGCATTAAATTCTCCTCTCAAAAGGGTGTTCTTTCCCCCCTTTCTCTAAAACCAGCTTGAATTATGCCAGCTGTGAAGTCTTTATAAATAGGAGATACTTCTGATTAAAAGATACATCTTGATTTAAGGGACAGCTACTGTGCCGAGCACATAATACATGGCTATCAAGAACCCCACTGATTGCTAATAATTTAATTCCTATAACAGACTAGGAAAAACCTTATTACCTGGCAGCTGGTATTCAATCACTCTTCCCCAAAATAAATAGCCAATTGGGCCAGTAATGATAAAAAACTAGACAGCAACGGCCTCAATTTCGTGTTTAAAAATGTAATATGCTGGGTTAACGCAGGCCCTCTCCATGTTAATCCTCCTCAATAGCTATTTCTTTTTCTCACAGAATTCCCATTCAGGTAAACAATATTGTTACATTTATTTAAAACCTGACTTGCGGGCTGAGAAGTTTTAGTGCTTTGGGGCATAAAACACAATAAGGAGCATTCAGCGTGTGCATGGGTGGTTTGTAAAGAAACAAAGCCATTGAGTTCTTTATTGCTTATTTTTTAAATAGCAAACAAACCCAGAAGCAAAACAGGCTAAGAAAACTCATTATCCTAAATTCTTCTCGTTTTACTCCTGTATCAGTTATTTAACCTATTTGCTTTGCATTTCAGGATAAAAAAAATATTTGTGTTCACTGGGCTCTTATTTAACAGGATATTCAGAGGTATTCTTGGGGCTGCAAGCAGCAACTGACTGAATTGCTAGATTAATCAGGGTACGTTTCAGTCTTCCAGTGTGAGCCCTGTTGAAATGAATTGGAGTTGCACCATAGAGGTGAACTTTTTGGATGATACTTCTGTAGCCAGGAATATAGTTTTTCAATAAATTTCAGCCATGAGCTACATGCCCAGGGCACCCTAATCTGTGGCTGGGTTTTGATGCAGTTGAGCAGAGCAATTAGAAAAGCAAAATATACAGATTCTGTCCAGGGCCTTTTTAAAATTGCTTTTTTGTTCCAGGCACAGCAGCACTACAGGAAGAGATAGACGAAGAAGGAGAGGAACAGAGACAATATGCATGGCAATGCAAGTCACAGATAAATAAGATATCTAAGGATTCATAAAGAAACAGTCCATCATCTCTAATGTGTGTGTAAATTTTAATAGGTAAGGGCCTAGAGATAACACGAAGGATGTACCATTGGTGTGTGACTGAAACATACTCTCTAACATTCCTCTCATGAAAATCAGGATACAAGAGCATGACACCAGAGTGTGTGTCCTTTGGTGCCACACTCTCACCTGAGTTTGCTGATTTGCGCAAGAGTGCAGCACCACCTCAAGAGCCAGCACCAGCTATAAGCAACGGCTCATCCCCAGGACTTTCCAGGATCAAATCAGAAGCCGTGTGGCTTCTGCAATTATGGGAATGTCCTGTTAAAATAGGGACAGTTGAAGGGTATGTTGTAATAGGGAACAACAGCAACATTTGGGAAGATGGTTCACCCTTCCAATAATGAGTGATAGCTTTTCATACATGAAATTTCATTAAAATACCATCAATTGCTACTAGTCATGAAGCCTGAATGCTGCATCCCAGATCACAGCATTGCAACACTTCCAACAAGATATACACAACCATTTTTGATGTTATATAAAGCCTTCTTCTGAAGCAATCCTAGGTGGTCATTTAATGCATCCTAAACAACCTCTGGGTTTGTACGGTATTCAGGATATGGTAAATGTCAGATATTTTCTTTATTGTCCTTCTTTCTCATGCCCAATTCATATCCTCTTTACTAGAGAAACCAGGGAAGTTACCAACACCTATAATCTGTCTTTATTTTGTTTTCCCCTCTGCATCTTTAACAAATAAAACAGAAATGGAGAATTTGTGGCCTGCCAGATGTTGTTGGCCTACAACCTCCAGTTGGAGCCCAACTATATTAGGAGGGTCATGGGTTCCCCACCCTTGAGCTAAACCATAGTTCAAGAGTTCAACTTCTGTCGTTCCAAGATTTTGCACTCCAATAAAAAGCCCTTCTGACTTTTTGTGTTTTTGATTAATTCTGGTAAGACGCTTCTGTACTGCGGTGGCTTACAATTTCTCCTGTTAACTTCTAGACTGTGGCGTAATGTCCCAAGACCTTCAGAGCTGTTTCCTTATCTGGAGCCATGAAGGTGGCCTGAAGAAAGAGGTGGAGAATGGCTCCTCTGAGGACTTGTCTTCAGTGGGCAGGATGGAGGGAGTTAACCCAACTATTATTTCTTTTCTATCTCTAGCCCCCTTAATTCTGGGATTAAGGATTCCTTTGGTTATGGGCCTCACAGTTATATAAAAATATTGTCCTTTCAGCTTACAGTTTATGATGTCCTTGAAGTCAAGTCTTGCAAACAGGATTTCTCTTTAAATTAGAAATACAGTAAAGGGATGGAGAAACTGCCTTCTTGTGTGCTCCAAACTACAGCCAAAATAAATAACCAATGGAAGATTTTTATATGCAAAAGACCCTCAAGGACTTAAATAGGTACTTTCTTCGATGCCTAATATTTAGCTTAATCCCTTTTTATGTTGCCATTAGCTGCTACACTTTTATTGAATGTGTTTTATAAGAATACACTTTTTGTATAAGAGTGCTCAGCAATACTTTTCAATTGCCACATGAAAGCCCTAACTATAAGAAGGGCAGAATGGTTGAATTGTTGATGGAGGCTGGTTGTCTATATGGAATGGCTGCCCAACAGCCGATTGACAGAGCTTTTTTCTTTCATTCATTTTAAACTGGAGTCAGTTTTAAGTAGATTGGTCTGAAAATAAGTGGCACAGATTTGTGGACACACATCCAATTATAGCTCTGTGCAGACATAAACTCCCCCCTCCTCACTGTTTCGGTGTGGGGAGGATTGTACCAGCTGGTCCTGCCCCCCCCACTTTGGGTTGTTCAACCTCCTCATGTTGGAGATCATGCTTGCACTGGGGGCCATGTACAAAGGTGGAAGACAATGAGGAAACCCCCAAATCTCAGAAAAAACTGTCAGAAAAGCCAAAGATCCTAAGAAAGGTAAATAATGATCAGGAAAAAACCCCAAAGTCCCAGAAAAGGTGAAAAACAACCAGAAACCCCCCAAATCCCCAAAATAGTGAAAAATTGTCAGAAAAAACATAAAGTCAAAGAAATGGTGAAAAATGGCCAGAAAGACCTAGAGTCCCAGAAATGGTGAAAAATGATACATGAAAGGAGATTCTGACAAAACATTAGGAAGAACTGTCTGACAGTAAGAGCAGTTCGACAGTGGAAAGGACTTCCTCAGAAGGTGGTGAACTCTCCTTCCTTTGAGGTTTTTAAGCAGAAGTGGGAAGGCCGTCTGTCATGAATGCCTTGGTTGAAATTCTTGCATTGCAGGAGCTTGGACTAGATGACCCTCAGGGTCCCTTCCAACTCTACAATTCTATAATTCGATGTGCAGAAGACAGCAAACTTGTAGATCAATGCACTTGTGATATTCAGTGTACGGATGCTGAAGATGCAAAACTGTTGTAGAGGTAAGGCTGAGAGGAACATGGGCCTCCTGCTACCATGTATAGTACATGTTGGAAACCAGCATCTGCAAAATGTTCAGTGCTTTTTTTCCCAGCCAGAGCACACAGTTCCAGCACTTCTCAGGTGAGCGCCATTGTAGGTGGCACTCCCCCTGCCTGATTCTTGTCTTTACGTACTTCTGAGAAGTCCAAAATGAACATTTCAAGTCAAAACGGAAGCTGGCCAGCATGTGTGAGTCTACACATTCTTTTAGGTCTATGACTCCACCTAGCTCCTAGCCACTCCTAGGTGTGATTGGCCAATTTGCATTTCCTTTTCTTTAATCCATCTCCTGCGTAGTGGCAGCAGGCTTTAAGCTTTTCGAAGGGTCCTTCCGAGCTGCCCTAGCTATCTGCCTGAATCTAAGAGAACAAGGGAGGCAGAGCTGCATTTATTTGATCTGCATCAAAACCAGGGGCGACCTCCAAACCAGCTAGGGAGGCAGCTTGCCATAGTTTTTACCACCTCCATGGGTTGACAAACTGGCATCACCCAGTGACTTATTGTAAGAACTTCATGGTGAGTTCTGGGGGGGGGGGGAAGCACTGATAATGCTGAATAGTAAAAAAAAGTTACTTAAAGATGTCAGACTGTGGTGCTTGGCAGCTTACGCCTCAAAGCGAGAACTCTGCCAGTCCAGGCTCCCTACATGCAAGGGGAAGGGCTGTAGCTCAGTGGTAGAGAATCTGTCTTGTGTGCAGAAGGATGCAGGTTCAATCCCTGGCATCTCCAGGTAGGGGCAGGACAGACCCGTCTGAAATCCTGGACAGGCAGACAGTGTAGACAATAGTTTCCTCTGTTTTCCTATGGAAGTACAAGATCTACCTACTACTATCACCTTGAAGCAGAAATGTGGTTTGGAATATCATCCATATTTAGATATTTTAGGATCTGAAGACAAATGGTCATGGGGTCAGGTACGAAATTTAAGAAGAAGGCAGAAATACAGTTCCTTGCTTCATTTCTACAAAACCTTCAAATCTTTCTAATGCCCTTGGCAAGGCATTGCCAACTGATCCGTGAGATGAAACACTTTCCGTTTACACAATATTTACATCCATATAAAGGACTCAGCGTATGAATGGAAGGAGTTCCATAATCTAGAACTCATTGCCGTTGTGGACTAATCATTTAGAAGTGAGCTCAAGGAACTATAGCCTAAACATAAACCCCAGCAATGAAGTTTGAGATGATGGTGGAGCGGGCGAGGCAGGGAGAGGAGGGAAGTTTGGCATGCTAAGCTGACAATTCACACCACTTCTTCATGCATTGCCTGCACCCACTGTGATTCTTATTTATGCTACCTGCTATCCAATTAGCACCCTGTTAAGCTGCACACCTGCAAGGGCTTTATCCTTCACCTCCTGCCTAGTATGTCTCGACTGACCCCTCTACCCCTTTGACATTATAGGATGATGGATTCTGCTTTAAACCACATTGTCACCTGCTGCCATTTGCAGAGTAGGCTAATTGTCCCGAGCCCTTTAATCTTTATTGCCCTGAAAATCCTCCAGCACCAGGCCAGAACAAGTCAATTAGAGCAGCCCATTTGCAGAATCAAATGTTGGAGGAAGGGATGGGGGAAACCCTCTCACATTGTGAAACATAGGGGCTGGGAGAGACTGGGCTAAGTTTGCGTTTTAAGAAATCCATGCTTTCCAAAGGCAAAATGTCCAGCAGTCATCTGGTGGAAATTCAAGCAGTTGTTCAAATGTAAGTTTCCATGCATTTTGGTAGTGTACACTAAGATCAAGAGTGAGTTAAAAACCGTAGGAAGATCTTCATTGCACATACCGTATTTTTCTGTGTATAGGATGCCCCCACGTATGACGCCCCCTGTTTTTGGGGACTCCAAATTAAGAAAACACCCCTCAGCACTACCTGTGTATAAGACAAACCCCAATTTTAAACCAATTTTTTTGGGGGTAAAAAAACCCTAGTCTTATACATGGAAAAATACGGTAACTTGCAGTTGTCTTTTCAAAGTGCCTAGATATGGCAGTCACTTGCAGTCACAGTTATCTCACTGGGGAATGACATCAGTATGCTGCTTCCCAAGACTGGTGTATTTCGTTTCCTGCTTGCCCATCTTCCCAAACTGCTTTCAGTAGGTTGTCATCAGGCTTTCCAATGCAAACAATGTAATTGATAGAGAGGGAAGAGCTTCCTTTCCCCAAATTTCTAATCCAGCACAGTCTTGCTACAGTTTACGCCAGCTCATATTAAGTTACATTTACTGACGCAACAAGCACAAATTACAAGCACTCTCTCTTTCTCTCTCTCTCTTTTAAAAAAGGGACAGTTTTGGGGATTAGTTTTCAAACCACTTTGATGCTTCTCCACTTTTGGATCACTTCTCAACCAACAGGGGACCCTTAAATCACATGTTTCTCTTCTGGTTGCTCAGATTCCCATTGATTGCATCCAATTGTTAGACATTATAGAGTAAATGAATACATCTTCTAAAGAGTGATAGTGCATTATGAGACTTATATCCATGGTGGGAAACAGTCAATTGGCAGCATTTAAAGTAAACTACTTGCATCGGAACTTCTCAAACGTCTGAATTCTCACGGCTTTAATAAATACATTTTTAAAAGAAATGAATCCAAAAATCTGGATATGATTGAAACATCCGATATCAAGCTTCAGTCCTTCCACCACTATTTACTATTACTGCCTTTTAACACAGTGACCCAGGTGGCGCTGTGGGTTAAACCACAGAGCCTAGGGCTTGCTGATCAGAAGGTCGGCAGTTCGAATCCCTGCGATGGGGTGAGCTCCTGTTGCTCGGTTCCAACTCGTGCCCACCTAGCAGTTCGAAAGCACGTCAAAGTGCAAGTAGATAAATAGGAACTTCTCCAGCGGGAAGGTAAATGGCGTTTCCGTGCACTGCTCTGGTTCGCCAGAAGTGGCTTTGTCATGCTGGCCACATGACCTGGAAGCTACGCCGGCTCTCGGCCAATAAAGCGAGATGAGCGCCGCAACCCCAGAGTCGGACACGACTGGACCTAATGGTCAGGGGTCCCTTTACGTTTACCTTTAACACCAGTCATACGTATTATTAAAATTGGATATGTGTGTAGAATAAGATGTGCTAACAACAGCATTGACTCAATGATGGTAATGAAACATGCCAACCTCAGGGCTACTAGAATTGTGAAGGGATATTCCTTTTGCCTCTCCCCCCCCTCTGAAAGCTTGAGATCAGTTCCCCAGAACTCCCTCCCCCTTTTCTTTTTTTAACTCAGCAGAATTGAAAAATTGCCTTGTGGACCTTTGCATTTACATGTAGGTGTATGTTGTATATAGGTATAGTTTGACTTGCGGCCTAGGACCCTCATACTTACGGGACCACCTCTCCTGGTATGTCCCGCAAAGGACCTTAAGGTCCATGAATAATAATAGTTTAAGGGTCCCGGGCCCAAAAGAAGCCAGACTATCCTCCACCAGGGCCAGGGCTCTTTCCGTGATGGCTCCGACCTGGTGGAATGCTCTGTCCCACGAAACGAGGGCCCTGCAGGACCTGATCTCCTTCCGCAGGGCCTGTAAGACAGAGCTATTCCATCTGGCCTTCAAAGCCTGATTCGTCATTCCCTTTTTCCCTTCCCTTTTTCTTTGAAGAAACCTTTTCTGAGACCTCACATTTAAACCCTTCCCTGGTCTCCTTACTGGCCCTAGCAGGAATAACTTGGCCAGTTAGCCCTGGTGATGTTCATTTATGCTGTATTTGATGCTGTTTTTAACTTTTTCTTTTTTTTCTTTTTAAGTCGTTTTTAATCAATGTTTTATTTTTGTTGTTAGTCGCCCTGAGCCCGGTTTTTAAATCGGGAAGGGCGGGGTATAAATAAAAAATTATTATTTATTATTTATTATTGTGTCTGTATCTTATGATGTGCTCTGTGGTGAAAGCAGAATGTCCAGATTCCCATAGACAGTGTGTATAACAGCTTGTTCCTTTGTCCAGATGATAAGATGCACACTTTATGAATGCTGCACGAATCATTCTTCCTACATTGGTGTCCTCACAAATATGGACATTCCGGACACACACACACACACACACACACACACACACACACACTTAAAAATCCATCTGTGGGAATCCACAGCTAGACTGGTGACTGGAAGTGGCCGCCGGGACCACATAACACCGGTTCTGAGAGAACTGCATTGGCTCCCAGTACGTTTCTGAGCACAATTCAAAGTGTTGGTGCTGACCTTTAAAGCCCTAAATGGCCTCGGTCCTGTACCATGTTTCCCCTATTTTAAAACACCGTCTTATATTTTTTTTCCCTCAAGAAAACGCACTATGGCTTATTTTGAGGGGATGTCTTATTTCTATTACATAAGCCCAGCCCCGCCTTTTCCTTGGCGCCCTCCAGAACTGTGCCTATCACTATGGCTTATTTTCGGGGTACGGCTTATATTTTGCAAATGTGAAAAAATCCTGCTATGGCTTATTTTATGACTACGTCTTAAAATAGGGGAAACAGGGTGTACCTGAAGGAGCGTCTCCACCCCCACCATTCAGCCCAGACACTGAGATCCAGCACCAAGGACCTTCTGGCTGTTCCCTCACTGCGAGAAGCAAAGCTACAGGGAACCAGGTAGAGGGCCTTCTTGGTAGTGGCGCCCGCCCTGTGGAACGCCCTCCCAGCAGAGGTCAAAGAGATAAACAACTATCTGACATTCAGAAAATACCTCAAGGCAGCCCTGTTTAGGGAAGTTTTTAACCTGTGATGTTTTAGTGTATTTTAATATCTGTTGGAGGCTGCCCAGAGTGGCTGGGGGGGACCCAGCCAGATGGGCGGGGTACAAATAATAATTTTATTATTATTATTATTATTATTATTATTATTATTATTATTATTATTATTACAATCCATATAAGGTTCTGTGACCAAGGAGCTTGGTTCAATGCAGCTTGGAACTATGTCACCATTTTGTCTCTGGTCTGTGCCGTGTATGTCACGCTACTGCAAAGCAATAGAGGAAGCAACATTGGTGCAAGCTAAATCCAGCAGGAGGAGCATGGTGAGGAGGTAGAAGCTTAATTGGTTCCTGGAACCTTTGCCATACCTAAATGCAAACATACACTCTTATTGGGCCATGAGTTTCCCCCAAAAGTTTTCTCCAGCAAATGTATTCCACCAGTAGTTAATTGAACATGAGCAAACCTCTTTAATAGTTTTGGTTTGCAGATGCATGTGTGCATTATAAAAATGAAACACACACACACTAAACTTAAGGAATGCAATCAGAATTTACATCTATTCACCCAAGCTATCATGATATTAATCTACAGTTAACATTGCCTGGTATTGATCCTTCACAATTCCTTCCCTAAAGTACATCTCCAAAACTTCTTGTTGACAATGAACTCTAACACTACTCAAAATTAAGAAAAAAGTCTGCTTCCAGATTCTGCTCACCATTTATCCTAAAATTTTATTGTAAGTTTGCTAATAATATATAACCATACACGTGCCAACTTCTGAATATTTAAAATGAACGTCCAAAGCAGATCAAGTATTAGACTAATAAAAGTTTTGAAAGAAGAAGAAAGAAGAAAAGAAAAGAAAAGAAAGAGATGTACATATGGATAGATACCGTAGATGAATACAGAAGCCGGAGGAGGGATTGGAAAAATTACTGTTGACAGATGGTGGTTTAGTCTACTGAAACCCAGTGACAACTGTAAGGAAGTTAAGAGGGTCCCTTAACCATGCCAGACACATGGGAAACTGCATGACAGGAACATTAGTAGAAAAATCTAATATACAGTACTTTGCACTAGAAGGAAAGAATGCTGATTTGCTCATTCATTTGTAAGGCTTTCGTCTTAACACTAGTGATACTATTGGGAGTGCCGGAGAGAGAAATCTACCAGCTATCATTACTTTTATCAAAGTCTTCCTTTGGTCTTGCTTTTCTCTCTTTTTTTCTCTTTAAGGTTACGGCTCCCCCACACTTGCCATTTGATTTCGTTTCATGTCTTCAGCGCTGCCGATCTTCTCTGTACTTCCCCTGTTATCACAGCTTTTAACCGGTTTCCTTTGCCATCCTATTAGGATCTAAGGATGGATGTGGGAGTCATAAAAAGAGAGGCCGTTTCAATTGCTGTGTGATTACTTAGGTGCTGAGGAGTGCATTACGGGATGCAATAGATTGGACTCAGATCATTACTTGGGGCCATTTGTCCTTCTTTATTGACATTTAGGGTAAGGACCAATGGGCAATTTTACTTGATACTTCATTTTATTTGATATTAAATTTATTCACAGACCGTGTTTATAATGTGTATACATCTGGGGTGGGTTGGTGGGTATAGAACCCTCAGGGCCAAATGAGGACCTTCAGACCTCTCTATCTGGCTCTTGGGGATCTCTCGCTGGCTCTCACCAGCTGCCCTTGGGACCCTTCCTTGGGTGTTTTTGCCTGGCTGGAATGTTAACTCTGTTAAATTTAACATTCCAGCCAGGCAAAAACACCCAAGGAAGGGTCCAAAGGGCAGCTGGTGATGGTACCCCAGCAGAATCTCACCTTGCCCAAATCTTGCAAGACAAGGATACACATATGACCTTGCAAGTGGCAAGGTACCTGGTCGCTGTTCTTTCCCAAAAGCGTCGTAAAGGATTCCTGCAAAACTAGTTAAGGTTTATTATGTTATTTCATTTTATTGTAAATACACATTTATTCTCACCTACTTTTATTCTTTTAACATCATTTTGGATGATTGTGGTATGTGGTATGCTATAGCGGCTGATGCACCTGCCTGGCATATAATAATAATAATAATAATAATAATAATAATAATAATAATAATAATAATTTATTATTTATACCCCGCCCATCTGGCTGGGTTTCCCCAGCCACTCTGGGCGGCTTTCAACAAAGCATTAAAATACAATAATCTATAAAGCATTAAAAGCCTCCCTAAACAGGGCTGCCTTCAGATGTCTTCTAAAGGTCTGGTAATTGTTGTTCTCTTTGACATCTGAAGGGAGGGCGTTCCACAGGGCGGGTGCCACTACCGAGAAGGCCCTCTGCCTGGTTCCCTGTAACTTGGCTTCACGCAGCGAGGGAATAATAATAATAATAATAATAATAATAATAAATTTTTATTTGTACCCCGCCCTCCCCAGCCGAAACCGGGCTCAGGGCGGCTAACAACAGTAAAAATCACAATAGAATAAAAACCAATTAGTTAAAATACAAGTTAAAAACCAGTTTAAAATGCCGATTCATTTGCACCCATTACCAAACCAGGGGGAGGAAACCATCAGACTTTAAGTGTCCGACCCGAAGGCCAGGTGGAACAACTCTGTCTTGCAGGCCCTGCGGAACGATGTCAAATCCCGCAGGGCCCTAGTCTCTTGCGACAGAGTGTTCCACCAGGTTGGGGCCAGAACTGAAAAAGCCCTGGCCCTGGTTGACACCAGTCTGGCAGCCTTATGGCTCGGGATCTCCAGCAGGTTATTATTAGTAGACCTTAAGGTCCTTTGCGGGGCATAATGGGAGAGGCGGTCCTGTAGGTACGAGGGTCCTAGGCCGCATAAGGCTTTAAAGGTCAAAACCAGCACCTTGAACCTGATCCTGTACTCCACCGGGAGCCAGTGAAGCTGGTAAAGCACTGGATGAATGTGGTCCCGCGGCAAGGACCCCGTAAGGAGCCTCGCCGCAGCATTCTGCACCCGCTGGAGTTTCTGGATCAACTTCAAGGGCAGCCCCGCGTAGAGCGAGTTACAATAATCAAGCCTGGAGGTGACCGTCGCATGGATCACTGTGGCCAGATCCGGGCGAGAAAGGTAGGGGACCAACTGCTTGATACGTCGGAGATGGAAAAATGCCACCCTTGCTGTGGCTGCAACCTGCGCCTCCATGGAAAGGGAGGCGTCGAAGGTTACACCCAAACTCTTGACAGAAGGCACTGGCACTAATTGGGCCCCCGCAAGAGATGGGAGTTGGCCCCCCAGCCCCATGTCGCCCCGACCCAGCCAGAGGACCTCTGTCTTCGAAGGATTTAGCTTCAACCGGCTCCCACGCATCCATCCAGCCACAGCTTCCAAGCACCTGGTCAGTGTGTCTGGGACCGAGTCAGGGCGGCCGTCCATCAACAGATAAAGCTGGGTGTCATCAGCATATTGATGACAACCCAGCCCAAAACTCCGGACAATCTGGGCAAGAGGGCGCATAAAGATGTTAAAAAGCATCGGGGAAAGGATTGCGCCCTGCGGGACTCCACACACCAAGGAGTGCCGCGGCGACAACTCCCTCCCTAGCGCCACTCTCTGTCCCCGACCTGAGATAAAGGAGCGCAGCCATTGTCGGACTGTGCCCTGAATCCCCACGTCGGCAAGGCGGTGGTCTAAAAGTTCATGATCGACCATGTCAAAGGCTGCTGACAAATCTAGAAGGATCAGCAGTCCTGACCCGCCTTGATCCAGCTGTCTACGGAGATCGTCTGTTAGCGCGACTAAAGCCGTCTCGGTCCCATAACCAGGGCGAAAGCCGGACTGGAATGGATCCAAAGCCGATGTTTCCTCCAGAAATCCACCAAGCTGTTCAGCAACCGCTCTCTCAATTACCTTACCCAGGAACGGAAGGTTCGAAACTGGGCGGTAATTGGATAGATCTAAAGGATCTAAAGATGTTTTCTTTAAGAGCGGACGCACCACTGCTTCCTTCAACTCTCCTGGGAATGTCCCGGTGCCAAGGGACAAGTTGATAATCTCACCCAGGGGGGCCCGCACCTCGTCTGGACAAGCTCTAATCAGCCAAGACGGGCACGGGTCAAGGGGGCAAGTGGTGGGCCTTCCAGCTCGGAGGAATCTGTCAACATCGGCAGGGGATATCCGATCGAAGTGGTCCAGTACAGGACCCGAGGACAGTCGAGGGGCCTCCAGTTCTGTTAATGTATCCAAATTGGCGGGGAGGTCACGGCGGAGCAGCAAGACTTTCTCCGCAAAAAAGCTCGCAAATGCCTCACAGCTATAAGTCAAATTCGTATTTAAATTTGGTTGTTCCTCTAGGGTTGTTAAGGACCTAATTATTCTAAACAGTTGTGCTGGGCGAGAGCTAGCGGATGCAATGGTAGCTGAGAACCGCCAGAAGACCCTCAGCACTGGATCTCAGTGTCCGGGCTGACTGATGGGGGTGTTACTTAAATAAGTTGTTACTTATGTGTTTTATTTGTATGGGCCTATGGCTGTAAATAAGGGACCCAAGTGGCGCTGTGGGTTAAACCACTGAGCCTAGAGCTTGCTGATCAGAAGGTCAGCGGTTCGAATCCCTGCGACGGGGTGAGCTCCTGTTGCTCGGTCCCAGCTCCTGCCAACCTAGCAGTTTGAAAGCACGTCAAAGTGCAAGAAGATAAATAGGAACCGCTCCGGCGGGAAGGTAAATGGCATTTCCGTGCGTTGCTCTGGTTCACCAGAAGCGGCTTTGTCATGCTGGCCACATGACCTGGAAGCTGTACGCCGGCTCCCTCAGCCAATAAAGCGAGATGAGCGCCGCAACCCCAGAGTCGGACACGACTGGACCTAATGGTCAGGGGTCCCTTTACCCTTTACCTTTACCTATGGCTGTAAATAAACATCTATCTACTCTGTTAATGGTCTTTTGTTTGCCTAGGTGGAGGATATAGATTATAGAGGGATGTATGAATGTGTGCAGAAATAAGGCTACTGTGCAAATAATAAAAAATAAATAAATTTGTATACTGCCCTATACCCACAGGTATCAGGCTGGTTCTCAACATAAAATCTCAATATTGAAACACAAAATACATATTAATAATAAAAACAGGAGCAGCCCAATAATCCCTCTCTTCCATGACACATTTTAAAAGGGCATTGGATGCCAACCAGCCCAAGGCCTGGTTGAAGAGGAATGTTTTTGCCTGGAGCCTAAAGGTGTATAATGATGGCGTCAACCAAACCTCATGGGGGAGAGCATTCCACAAACAGAGAGTCCCTGCAGAAAAGACCTGTTCTCATGTTGCCACCCTCCAGACCTCTCATGGAGGAAGCACATGAAAAAGGGCCTCAGAAGATGACCTCAGGGTCTGGGTAGGTTGATATGGAGAGAGACTGTCCTTGAGGTATTGTGGTCCTGAGCTGTTTAAATTTGCATTTGTTGCTCTGCTCCCGTTTGCCTCTTGCATCACCCACCATGGGCATGATGTGGACTCTGGAAGGTGGCTCCAAGCAAGCAGCTTCAAGAAATCTCTCTTTAGAAGAAGAAGCTGTAGCAGTTCACTTCACCTGCACAGATTCCCCCCCAGACGTTTGATGGTCCGTTGGTATCTGCACCCACCACTGGTTAATCACACGCTGCCACCAACCAGTATGCCTGGTGATTACTTCGCTCACTTCAGTCAAGGAGAATGTTGGAACAAACTGTGTTTATTGAAGTTCAGTACATACCTATGTGGTTTCCGAATGAATAGTTCTTTCTTTTCTTTTTCTTTGTATTAACAGTTCCTATCCTGGCCTAACCCTACAGCTTCTCCTCCATCCCAGTTCCAAACTATCTCCCCCTTCTTTTCACCTACTACTTCCCTCTCCGACCATCTCCCTATCTCCACAGCCCCCCCCATCCCCGGGGTGGGTTTATATAGTCCTCTTAACTCCGCCCCCCTAAGGTTTTTACTGGCTAATCCCTTTAACTCCTTCTATGCGGTCCCTCAGTTTGGGTGATCGTCACATAAGCTGCTTGTGAAGGAAGGCACTGTGCAAGACTAGATCCTGCAGGATCTGGCCTTGTGCGGTGCTGGCTGTTGCTCTTTTGCAAGTGGCTTCCCTGCAGAGAAGTGATTGACACCATGCAGGGTCAGCTTCTCCTGGGAAAATGTAGAGAAATGAATGAAATACTTTATTGTCACTTGTACAACTTGTATACAGTGAGATTACACGAGCATCCCCACTCAACTCTCTTAGTCTTAATTCCCCTCGTTTACTGACGCACATCCACCTAACCTGAAAGTCAGTTGCCCTGTTGTTATCTTTTCATTAGCCTAACAGCCCACGGATAGAAGCTGTTCTTTACCCTGTTGGTGCAAAAAATTAAATTAAATTAATGAATTTAAGAGCGGAAAAATGAAAAACCCAGAGAACTGAAATCCACAGACTAGCCAATCCCCAAAGAACAGTTAAATGTTCGCTGCATTGGGGGGCAACTCAAACCCTGGCTGCAAACTGGCGGGGCCACCATTTCTCCATCTGGACTAATTGGCAAGATGTGTTCTCCAGAATTTGGAGCAGAGGTCTTTCCCGTCCTCGATGCTTATGATTATTGGTGAAAAGATGTGAGTGGAGATACTAGTGGCTGAAACTGGACCCTTTCACCATGCAAAATATGCAGCCTCCCTTTTACATAGCAGATGTATCCCCATTAAACACCATATGCATTGTGAGGTATGGTCCTAATCCTAGTGGAGTCATTAAAAGAAAAAGAAAAAGAAACTCCCCTCCATAGGAGTTAGTTGGATCAAAGGCTGCTTTTCCACTGCAGGTTTTGCTTAGCAAAGCTGTTTTATCTCGCATGGAGCAGGGCAGTGTTCCCTTTTACTGCTCCCCGTTTCTTTCCTTTAATTCTGTTATTAATCACAATTTAACTTCTTTTGAAATAAGAACAGAGCTTTTACTCTTTTGGGGGGTGGGGGGCAGGATTATCCTTTTTTTTAAAAAAACAAACAAACCCCGACACCACTAAAGTTGGGCTGTTTGTTATTCTTTCTACATAGTAAGAACTGACACGTTCTTGTTGTTACTAATTGCTACAGGTTGTTTCGAGTTCCTTTCCCCACCAAGTTAAAGGTTTCATTAAGTTGGAGCGTATCGCTTTCAGAAACGAAGTACTGTTCCTCAGTCATGTGAACGCTATTAAAATGCCCTCTTTTGATGTGCGACCCCCTTTAAATCTCTATAGATGGGAAGCCTGTCTGGGTCTGAAGCGGGGGCACTTATTTGGCTTGCTTTTTTTCTTCTCCTCCTCTCTCTCTCTCTCTTTACAACTTGACATAAAGCTAATAATTATTTCTCGTTCTTCAAAGATTGATTTATTATCAGTTCCCAAAATATGCCTTTTCATTGGGAAAGCTATTTGCTCGCTTATTATGGCAAATAAATAGCTGCTAAGGGTCAGTGTGGGCCTCAGTGCTTGTTACTGCCTGTTCACCTTCTGATTTGAGCTCAGTGTGACTAGTATGGGTGTCCTGGGATTCCAAAGTCTGTACTGATTACCAACAAAAGCCTCTTTAAAATCAGCAGAAACAGTCTAGGGACTAATGGTGCCAAGGCAGTCTGAGGCAGTGTAGCAATGCCTGAGGTCATAAAATGAGCAATGACAATGGTCCTGTCCTTGCCGATTTTATCACTCGGAAACTTGTTTCTTTTTCTTTTTTTTAAGGCATCACACAGACGACAAAAGGAGTCTTTAGGCCTCTATTGCTCTCTCACCTGAGAAGAGCTCCCTGAAAGATAGTTGGCGTGCCTTTTAGTTATAATGAAGGGGGAGATTTTTTTGCTCTGCAGCGCTGCACTTCTAGCGATTCTTACGATGTGCAACCTTTTGAAGCGTTTTGCCCATGGAAGGAAGTGTCAGAACTGGAGGCTGAGCTAGAGATGTGAGGGATGTGTCAGGCAGAGAGAGAGATTCAGATTTTGCGCCACTCGCTGGCTAAAAGAGGGAACTGCAAAACTACCAACACCAACCAAGAAAGTCTCTCTGCATCGATAGGCCACAGTGGGTCAGGTGATACTCCCTGACATTTACACATTTTTTTTAAAAAAATCCAGGGCTGTTTGGATCACTGGTCTATCTCCCAATGAGACTTGCTCTTGGTGGCTGTACACTGCTTTTGCCTTGTCTCAAACTGAGCTATCCAGGAGCTCAGAAAAGGTAATATACGATTAGCAGTCAAGGCTCAAAGCACAATAATTTAGATTTTTGAGTGCGAGAATTCCATGGAATATTCCTGGAGTGAGTCCACTGTGGAATGAGAATGTCTATGTTACCAAAACTGAGTTTCTTATATGCAAAATACCAATTCTGATACCAGATTTTAGGAAAGTGGCAAAAAATATTTTGAGTTTTATATGGTCTAAACAAACAAACAAACAAACAAACAAACAAACAAACAAACAAACCGAAGTAAGTCAGAAGGTAAAGGGTAAAGGTAAAGGGACCCCAGACCATTAGGTCCAGTTGCAGACGACTCTGGGGTTGCGGCGCTCATCTCGCTTTACTGGCCGAGGGAGCCGGCGTACAGTTTCCGGGTCATGTGGCCACCATGACTAAGCCACTTCTGGCGAACCAGAGCAGCGCCCGGAAACACCGTTTACCTTCCCGCCAGAGCGGTACCTATTTATCTACTTGCACTTTAACATGCTTTTGAACTGCTAGGTGGGCAGCAGCAGGGACCAAACAATGGGAGCTCACCCCGTCGCAGGGATTCGAACCGCCAACCTTCTGATCGGCAAGCCCTAGGATTTGTGGTTTAGACCACAGTGCCACCCATGTCCCTAGTCAGAAGGTAGCACAAGTTAATTGGGAGAAAGGTAGCTAATTACTTATTTACATCCTACCTTTCCTGCAAGGATCTCTAGGCATTGTACATATTATGATCCCGCTGAAGCAGTATACTTTCTTGGTGTGCTGCAAAGAACCACAAGTTAGCAACTGGTATACCTTTTCTTACTTCTGTGATGAAGTATTTAATCTAGGATCTAGATCAACAGTTCAAGGTTTTCATTTATTGGGGAGTAAGATATATTGGTATAGAAATATATGTATTAAAGTAAAGGAAAGGACCCCTGGACGGTTAACTCCAGTCAAACTTGACTATGGAGTACGGCACTCATCTCGCTTTCAGGCCAAGGGAGCCATCGTTTGTGCACAGACAGCTTTCTGGGTCATGTGGCCAGCATGACTAAACCGCTTCTGGCGCAACAGGACACCGTGATGGAAGTCAGAGCACATGGAAACACCGATTTAGCTTCCTGCTGCAGCGGTACCTATTTATCTACTTCCACTGATATGCTTTTGAACTGCTAGGTTGGCAGGAGCTGGGACAGAGCAACGGGAGCTCACCCCATCGCAGGGATTTAAACCGCTAACATTCCAATGTACTGACACCTTAAGATGTTGCTAAGCAGGACATTGTATGCCATTTTATCTGGGCTTTCATGTTTAACTTTTCTGTATGCATAGTAAAGAAATCTAACATATTTATCTGAATAAGTGTGCATGCACACAAAGCTCATACCAATAACAAACCTAGCTGGTCTCTAAGGTGCTACTGGAAGGAATTTTTTTATTTTGTTTTGATCTTTAGAGTGGCAATAGATATTTAAAAAACCAGTTATATGATTGGATTTTATAGAAATTTTTATTATATTTTATGTGGAACAAAATCTGTAAGTCCCAAACATACGGGTATATGAGAAAGTGGAGAAAGGATTTACAGCAAATGATGCTGAAGGAAGTATTCTTTTATTTAGGATATTGATTTGCAATAAGCTTAAACCTAAGAACAACTAAAATTGTCACACAATGGCATCTTGTGCTCTGGATAATTTTGACCACATATAATTTGGATACAGGAATTTTTAGCAGAATAAGGGTAACTTTTATCATATATGACAGTCTAGCATAGGAGAAGCTCGTAATTTTTGAAGAATGTTAGGGGGGGGTGTTATCCAATAAGCAATAAAGAGTTGGTATTGGTCCCACTGATAACGTCTTTTGAATTTTCTAAAAACATCCAGTAAGCTCTCAAGAGTTCATTTTAAATTTACTAGTTACTGCAAGGATGACTTTTATGCTAGGTATTAGAAATTTCAAACTGCGCCAGCCAAGTGTGGGATTTAATGCATCTTGTAAAATTAAGAACTTATAAAAGATCAGTGGTTCATTTTTACTCCTTGAGGGAACTTTGGTCTTGCTGCATTATATATAATGAACCAACTCTCAATATCAGAATGCTTGGATTTGATTCTAATTATTGCTATGAATTATAAGGAGGCTCCTGCCTTCATTAAGCAAACATGATGCACTTATGATTGCCTTGTAAGTGGAAAAACTGATTGCTTTTCTTTATCATTTCTTTGTTTTTGAAAGCTATCATTGCAATTTTATTTAATAGTAAAGTAGCTGAAGTCTTCCATGCAGTGCCAGATTTATGTATAGGCTAAGTAGGCTGAAGCCTAGGGGGCCTCGCCAGCCAGCTCGCTCCCCAGAGGGCAGTCTCCCCTCTCCCAAAATTGTGAACCCAAAACTTCATGAGAGGGTAGGGCAACTCGGGCCTCTAAATCTAAAAACTTCATTTTCCTAGAAAATAATGTTTATTCCACCAAAGGCTTACAAAGTTCAGTTATTGAAAAGTTTTTCAGTGTTAAAATCACCATGGTATTTAACAATAATATCTTATGTTCTTTAGAGGAGAAATTGTGAATTGCAGAATTTTAAATACGCACCATCATCCTTGGCTTCACTCAATTTTGTTTATAAGACTCTTCCATTTTCTTCTAGTTGTGAGGCTGGGGGATGGGGAGGGGCCTCACAAGTGGAGTAACCTAGGGCCTCTCTTCATCTAAATCCTGCCCTGCTTCCATGCATGGTAATTTCTGTAGCCATACTTGTGACAAGCCACAGAAACCCAGGCAGTTGAATATGGTCTGTCACCTGAACTACTGTATTAAATCAGGGATGGGGAACCTGTGGCCCTCTGGAGGTTGGACTACAGCTTCCATCATTCTTGAGCACTGGCCAGACTGGCTGGGACTGATGGGAATTGGAGGCATGAGGAGTGCTGCAGATTCCGCATTCCTCCATTAAGGGCTGGGCCTCTTCTGATAAAAAGGGATGAATGCTGACAACCACTTGCTCACACATCTGCACCCGAAGTATAAATTGCATAGCAAGATGCTACAGGTGGCAGACTAACCTGACAGTTACAGTCATGTAGACGTAAGTTACCGCTTGGCCATTGGCCATCTGTGCACACCCATCATTCTCCATCTACAGCGTTGTCTGGGCCCAGTAATATTGGACATGTGTGATGAGTGCAATGTTCAGTATGTTGGTGTTCTTTCTTGTGGTGCCTTCACATGAGCTTGCTATGGCACACCCTCCAAGAGTCCCTATTTTCCAGGGACAGTCCTGCATTTACAGAAGCCGTCCCAGTTTCTGATTTGATCCCAGAATGTCCCACTTTTTCTTAGGACACCTTTATTTTTATCAGAGAAATGTTGGAGGGTATAGTAGGATGTTCCTATTTTCATTGGAGAAGTGCTGAAGGGTATGGAGTTATGCGACCCCTGAGCCAAAGAGATAAGTAATTATACAATCTTTAGAAGACATCTGAAGGCAGCCCTATATAGGGAAGCTTTTTAATATTTAATGCTTTATTATGTTTTTATATATGTTGGAAGCCGCCCAGAGTGGCTGGAGCAACCCAGTCAGATGGATGGGGTATAATAATAATAATAATAATAATAATAATATTGAATAGAACATCCCTATTTTCATCGGAGAAATTTTGGAGGGTATGCTATGGTTGGATTTTGAATAGGCAGTTTTTAAAAGTTAGGGACGTGGGTGGCGCTGTGGGTTAAACCACAGAGCCTAGGGCTTGCCGATCAGAAGGTCTGCGGTTCAAATCCCCGTGATGGGGTGAGCTCCTGTTGCTTGGTCCCTGCTCCTGCCAACCTAGCAGTTCGAAAGCACGTCAAAGTGCAAGTAGATAAATAGGTACCACTCTGGCAGGAAGGTAAACGGCGTTTCCGGGCGCTGCTCTGGTTAGCCAGAAGAAGCTTAGTCATGCTGGCCACATGACCCGGAAGCTGTACGCCGGCTCCCTTGGCCTATAGAGCGAGATGAGCGCTGCAACCCCAGAGTCCTTCGCGACTGGACCTAATGGTCAGGGGTCCCTTTACCTTTACCTTTTAAAAGTTGTGGTGTGCGTGTATGGTCCATGCATCCACAGCCTAACTACGCTTCTCAGAACAGAGGCTTTATTTAGAGTAAATAGACCTAGAAAGACAAAATTGAATCCCCAAAATATCATGGGCTTGGCAGGGAGTATATCAGAACTCAGCAGCCCTATAATGCAGAAGGGGCAATGTGATGTGATGATCTGCAGACAGGCAATGCGTCCTGCTATTATGACCGAAAACATTAGACAATCAAATACCCTTGGAATGCAAATATGAATCAATGGTCCACCACAGTGGAACATAATGGTTCAGATGATCAAACTCACTTCCCTAGAAAACTGTTTAAAGAGAAAAAGCTCTTTTAAAATAGTTCCACTTTTTATTCCCTCTCTCTCCCCTCCCTTCTAGTCCGATCTAAACCTCAAATTAATGGAAATATGCATATGGAGGAAAACAATGAATATGATCCCCGTGAAACAGCCTTAGCGCGGGTGAGCTCTTATGATTTCTTGTTGTGGTTAGTGGTTGTTGAGGATATCATGTTTTTGCAGTATTATGTACCTAAGAAAATGTAATTTTTCCGTCTCCCTTTTAAAATCAAATTACAATGTGACATTCAATAAAATATCTTTTGTGCAGCTAATAAAAATGATATCCCATCTCATGTCCTTGACAAATAAACCAAACAAGTCAAAATCCTACCTCTGATACAGTTTATAGCTTAAGCTTTCATGTCAGCCTTTCCCTTTAAAAAATAATAATAATAAAAAGCCCCATTATTTATTAATAGCCTTCTGTGTTTTAAAAGTTTCTTTTGCTTGAGTGGAGAAAAAATCATTTGCCTTTTAATGGGGTGTCAGATTTGTTTTCCAAACCTACTAAAAGGTTATCGTTGTTACATATGGACAAGTGGTTTCCCCTGTCCAGAATCAATGTAAACTCTCTTACAAGGGGTAATTTACTGCTGTCCCCTGGTAGCTGTACGGAAAATTTAATTTCACCATTTTGCAAAGTGGAGAGGTGGAACCTTTTCTCTATGGTTAACTATTTTCACATGGAGTGAAGAAAAGAATCGGGGGGTGGGGGGTGGAAGGAAAGGAAAATACCAACTTCTAGCACATACTAAATAACCAGTAGGCTATTGGCCTTGTTTGAGTTCAGGGCCTATCAGCTGTCTGGTAGGGTTCATGGCACAGAAGGATGACTGAACCAATTAGATGTATCATAAAACCTTTTGGCAATTAACCCCAAACCAGCCCAGGAGATCCGGCTTAATGCTAATGGCAAGAGGATAAAAGCTTATTAAATTTTAGACCAATGCGTATCAATATCTGAGCGATATTTATGATATCTGGGAAAACTGTAATTGAGAAGGTGGGAAAGAATTATTCTATGATCGACTCAACCATGTTAGGTTTAGGTCTGGAGCACAAATGGCAAACATCACCTTTTATTTATTTTTTAATTGTTATTAAAAAAGCAAAATCAGCTGCATGTATTAAATTAGAGCTTGCTTTAGCCACAAGACAATTGCCGTTTCCAACATGTTATAGAGTTCGATGTTTGCTGCCAATTTCCCCCCACCCTTTCCAAATGCAACCAAGGATTCTTCTTAATTACAAATTACAGGTGCAGCTTATCCTCCTGATACATATTTGGTCCAATCCAGCAACGGAAACCCAGGAGCAGAAACACCAGAGCCGCCATCTGACTACACTTGTATAGAGGGATAAGGCCTGGAGTAATGTATGAGAATAAGCCGTATATCTTGGGGAGTACTTTTCAATATTATTTCCTCCATAGGACCATGTCATTTGAAACCCACTTAATGGCAACAGTGGGGTAATCTGTGCTGCTTATTCCAGAACAATTTAAAGTACAACGCAATAGCACTAACAAACAGAAGAAAGAGGAGACCTGGCATGTCTTTTTTAAAAAAGAAATCTGGCAGTGTGCACTGCCAAATGGTTCACTGACAAAAAAACAACAACCCCAAGCCGCAAGCATTTTAAACATGGAAACACTGGCACATTCCCTACAAATAACCATATACAGCCATTTGCATGTGCTAGAAGGAACTATAAAGTGCATACTTTGATAAATAGGCCTCATGCTCAGTTCCTGGTACAGTGGTACCTCAGGTTACATACGCTTCAGGTTAACAACTCCGCTAACCCAGAAATAATGCTTCAGGTTAAGAACTTTGCTTCAGGATAAGAACAGAAATTGTGCTCTGGCGGCGCAGCAGCAGCGGGAGGCCCCATTAGCTAAAGTGGTGCTTCAGGTTAAGAACAGTTTCAGGTTAAGGACGGACCTCAGGAACGAATTAAGTACTTAACCAGAGGTACCACTGTATTTCTTATTTTTTAAAAAGACCTTGGAAAGTCACTGCCAGTTGGAGAAGACGATATGTCTGGTCTAGTGAGGTAGGTTCTGATTTCCATTCAGCATGTCTATGATCTGTACGATACCTATAACCTACTGGGTTAGTGTTCTGTCCTGCGGGTCCAAATACAGACTGGGGCAAAGGATTGGCTGGTGCCCCAAAGGACCCAGTTGCACAGATTCCAAAGAAAGATGCACAAAACTCCAGAACGATCAGATGGGTTACCAGCGATATATTATAAAAAAATGGAAGAGATTCTGTTAGAACCATTGAAAAATGTAATGAATGGAATATTGAAAGGGGGAAAAATACCAGATTCATGGACAGAAAGTATCACAACTTTAATCCCAAAACAAGATGGTGATAAGTTGATGGTTACTAACTATAGGCCAATTGCATTACTAAATAATGACTATAAAATATTTACAAAGATCCTGGCAGAAAGAGTTAAAAGAATTCTTCAGAAGATAATTCACGAAGACCAGGCAGGTTTCCTGCCTGGAAGGCAAATCAAAAACAATACCAGAATCATAATAAATTTATTAGAATACCTAGATCTGAGGATTGAAAAACAAGCGGCCTTCATGGCCATCGACGCAGAGAAGGCTTTTGACAGAGTCTCTTGGAAATTTATAAAAGAATTAACAACCCAAATGGATTTCGGAGAGCAGTTTCAAAAAGCAATTGAAGCTATATACTCAAAACAAAAGACGAGAATTAAAATAAATGGGAACATGACAGAGGAATGTGAGATAAAACAAGGAGTAAGACAAGGGTGCCCTCTGTCTCCCTTAATCTTCATCTTAACATTAGAAGTATTATGTAATCAAATTAGGAAGGATGACGAAATAAAAGGTATAGTGCACGGGCAGAGAAATTACAAGTTGCGGGCATTTGCTGATGATTTAATAATAACAACTGAAGAACCGGGTCAAAGTTTATTAAAGGCTCTGGCAATAATACAAAGCTATGGAAAAGTTTCAGGTTTGAAATTAAATCTAAACAAGACAAAACTCTTAACAAAAAATATGTCAGGACAAAACAAAATAGAATTGGAAAATCTAATACAAGTTAAAATACATCAAAAAATTAGATACCTGGGGATATGGATATCCTCAAAGAAAATTAACTTATATGAGGATAATTATTTGAAATGTTGGAAGAATATTAAAACAAAGTTAGAAGTGTGGACGAGATTAAATCTTTCCTTCTTAGAACGGATATCATTGATAAAAATGATGGTCTTACCCAAACTTTTGTTCCTTTTTCAGACTATGCCGATCATAAGCAATTTAGATTGTATAAACTTATGGCAAAAAGAATTATCTAAATTTTTATGGAATGGCCAAAGGCCAAGAATAAGACACAAAATTTTGATTGATAAGTTAGAAAGGGGTGGATTTGGTCTACCTGACCTAAAAATATATTACGAGGCCTCATGTTTAATTTGGATAAAAGAATGGTGCATTTTAAAAAATTGGGACATCCTGGACATAGAGGGCTTTGATGCCCGTTTCGGATGGCACGCCTATCTCAGCTACGAAAAAGTAAAGGTTCATAAGGCTTTTACAAATCATATAATTAGGAAGGCACTTTTAAAGGTATGGAATAATTATAGACGACATTTAGAACCAAAAACTGCACGATGGATAGCCCCAGTAGAAGTGGTATCAGTTAAAAAAAAAACCAATTTAAAAAGAAATTGGATAACATATAATGACTTAATAATAAACGAATCAGGACAAATGAATCTGAAACGATACGATGATATAAAGGGGAAATTAAATGGATGGTTGGAATATTTTCAAATAAATGATTTATATAAAAAGGACAAAAAGACAGGTTTCGAGAGAGAAACGTCATGGTTTGAAAAGGAAATTTTGAATGGTGAGACCAAATTAATATCAAAAATGTACAAATGTATATTAGAATATGAGACTATGGATGAAGAAGTAAAGGTAACTATGATAAGGTGGGCCCAGGACGTGGGCCATCCTATTATGTTAAGTGACTGGGAACAGTTGTGGAAAGTAAATTTAAAATTTACTGCCAATTATGGTATCAGAGAAAATATGTTAAAAATGGCCCACAGATGGTACCTCACACCATCTAAATTAGCCAAAATGTACAGGAACCTGACAGATATATGCTGGAGGTGTGGGGAGAAAGGAGGAAACCTGTACCACATGTGGTGGTCTTGTGGGAAGATTAAGATCTTTTGGGGGAAAATTCATGAGGAATTGAAAAAGATAATGGGTAAGAACTTAAAAAAAAGACCGGAGGCATTCCTTTTAAGTATTTTGGATAGAGACATCCCAAAGCAACAAAAAGAAATTTTCCTTTACGCAATGGCAGCGGCAAGAATACTTGTAGCAAAAGGGTGGAAAGATGTGGAACCCCCAACAGTAGAAGATTGGCAACTCAAACTTCAAGATTTTGCCCAGTTAGCTCAACTAACAAATAATTTAAGAGATAATCCAAAAAGAAAATTTGTTGAGAAGTGGGAAGGTTACAGAAAATATGTTAAAAAATACAGAAAAATTTCTATGTCGGCATTTGAGGAATGTTAAGTGAATAATAGTAGGGAATATAAACACTGGAAGTGTTTTGTAAGAAATTGTGTGGAGTTATGTACATTTAAAGCGATAAAAGATGTAAGGGAAATAGTAGGAAGCCTGAAATCTTATCAAGTATCGGTGGCGGGTTTTAAAATGTACAGAATAAGTGAATGTGTGTATATGTGTAGGTATATAGATATGTGTATGTGTGTATGTATGCGTATATATACATATATACTTCTTTTTTTCCTTTCTTTTTCTTTTCTTTCTTTCTTTCTTTTTTTTTCTTTTTTCTTTTTTTTTTCTTTACTTGCCCTATCTTTTAGGTATGGGCAATTGGAAGAAGGCACATAGTTAGGATGTAAAGAAAATGCCATAGTTAGGATTTAAAGAAAATGCCAAGACCATTGTATGTGATTTACTTTTTATTCTTTTATTTGTTTTGATTACAATGTAATTACAGAATAACAAAATGCTTAATAAAAAATATTTAAAAAACAAACAAAACAGAACGATCAGTTCTAGTGCTTTATTATAGAGATATAGCAAAAGATCTACGTACAGCAATGCAGTGCAGGATTCCTTGCCGCCACACGTCAGGACAGACTCTGAAGTGACCAGCAGCTTGGTTTTGTTTGTGACTAACTGAACCAAACTTAAGGTTTTAAAGCCTCTAAGCAAGCAGATAAGCACATACGACTTTATTTTACAGCTCGCACCAACGAGTCCCTGGGTTATCTTGACTACCAAGATGGCGTTTACAGGCCTTCTGGGACATATGCACTGTTTGGTTCTACACAATTGGATATAGGTGGATGCTAAGGTTGTTTCATAGTTCAAACATCTTCTGGATATACAAGTATTATTGAAATTCTGGCATGTTCTAGCTTAAAAGGTAAAGGGAACCCTGACCATTAGGTCCAGTCGTGTCCGACTCTGGGGTTGCGGCGCTCATCTCGCTTTATTGGCCGAGAGCCGGCGTACAGCTTCCGGGTCATGTGGCCACCATGACTAAGCCGCTTCTGGCGAACCAGAGCAGTGCACAGAAATGCCGTTTACCTTCCCGCTGCAGCGGTTCCTATTGATCTACTTGCACTTTGACATGCTTTCTAACTGCTAGGTTGGCAGGAGCAGGGACCGAGCAATGGGAGCTCACCTTGTCGTGGGGATTCGAACCGCTGGCCTTCTGATCGGCAAGCCCTAGGCTCTGTGGTTTAACCCACAGCCCCACCTGTGTCCCACTATGTTCTAACTTAGACGTCTGCAATTCATTGTGCTAGGAAACTTCCCGTGAAGGTTGCTGGGAAACTGCCATTTGTCTCCAAATGCTGTCACCGGTTGCTAACTGGGGCTAGTTTGCTTATGTATGAGAAAAAGAAGGTTTCTGCCCCGAGGATAATACAATATTAATGTAGATGCAAGGGAGAGAGAGAAGGACAACAGAGAGAGAAGCAAAAGTAATGAGAAGTGAATGTGAACAAATACAGTTATAAACAAAAGGGCACTCTCTGTCCAAAATAATAAGGAACAAAATTATTTATCCCCACAGCCTCCAAATCGCCAAACCTCAAGCAGCAGCAGTCTATTAGACACTCAGCCACACAACAGATGTAGTTGCAACTCCTCCCAGAGGGAGAGAGAAGAAATCCAGCCTGTTGCTGATTTGCACATGGTAACATTCAAATTAATAATGCACATTAGGAATTATTTGTTCCAAAATTTGAAATCATACCAAAAATAACTTAGAAACAGAGCCAGTGAGAGTTTGCCAGAAACAATATTTTTTAAAGTTTATTTTTAAACCCCCCCCCCCAAATAAACAGGGAGAGAGTCTGTCAGATCTGGAACTTGTAGTATTGGGGGAAATGGTAGCATTCATCCTTCACTTTCGTGCTCTCAATACATTTTGCTGCCTTCCCCGCCTGCCCATCCCTCCAATTCCACATACAGAAGCTCAGCTGGGTTGGCAGTTAAATCTTAATGCAATACATGGCCTCCCAATACACCAGGAGGCAGCAGACTAGCTTAGGAGATGCAAGGCAAGCTGCCTTGAACACTGAGTGTGTCCTCTAATACGTCTCAGCACCTGCGGCAGCTAGTGGCCTCATTTTGCCTAATGATAGAGCCGGCTCTGTGAGCCAGCACTGAGATAGCTATTTGCTTTTGCAGCCCACCTGTGACAGACTGGGCTGTACCACAGACCATCACAAAACGTATCAGGAGGGGCATCCGCACAGAAGATTCCTCTGTCTACGCTTAAGCTGATAGAGGCAGAAGGAGAATGCAAGATGTTCTTCCTCTGCGGTAAAGAACAATTTGACACGGGGGATAAAGCTATTACTGGCGACATAGCCATGATGGCTGTGCACTGCCTCGACTTGCCTCTGAATACCAGTTGCTGTAAATCACAGGTGGGGAGAGCTCTGTGGCACTCGGGTGCTGCTTGCAGTCTTCCCATACGAATCTGGTTGGCTATCGTGCAACCAAGATGCACTATATATCCCTTTTGGTCTAATCCCATTGGGTTCTTCTTACTGCAGTGGTGGCCTTGCTGGGTTGCACCCAATGCTGCTGTTTCACTTGCACAACAGACCCCCGTGTGTACAACGGAGCTACCCTTGGTCTCCCCTGCAGCCAACCGTGCACGCTCAAAAAGGTCAGTGGACCTCCCAGGAGCAGATTTTGAAAGGAGAGATGGCGAGAGGAGAAGAAAGAAAGTCCCGCTGTGTGAGCAGAATGCCACTTGTGCAGCGTTGATCGCAACCCCGTGCCCACAACTTTCCAAAGTTTTTAAAGTATCTGGAAACTCAAAGCAGGGCCTTCTCAGTGGCTGCCTCTTGGCTCTGGAACTCCCTGCCAAGGGAACTCTGGCTAGCTACACCCAGAGGTGTAGGAAGCCCCTTGGGCGCCCGGGGCAGCGTTGCCGCATGGAGGCACCCGCTCTTGAGAGTCCCATGGACTGCAAGAAGATCAAACCTATCCATTCTTAAAGAAATCATCCCTGAGTGCTCATTAGAAGGACAGATCCTGAAGTTGAGGCTCCAGTACTTTGGCCACCTCATGAGAAGAGAAGACTCCCTAGAAAAGACCCTGATGTTGGGAAGGATTGAGGGCACAAGGAGAAGGGGACGACAGAAGATGAGATGGTTGGACAGTGTTCTCGAAGCTACTAACATGAGTTTGGCCAAACTGTGAGAGGCAGTGAAGGATAGGCGTGCCTGGCGTGCTCTGGTCCATGGGGTCACGAAGAGTCGGACACGACTGAACGACTGAACAACAACAACCTTGATATGCAGTTTAACGGCTGGTAAAGATCATTTTGATGGTGCCCAAAATACAGTTTTTGCTCATTAAGCTGTGGATGCATTTGCCCAAGAGAGCACTGGTTATTGCATTTTCCTTGCACTCTGACTGCTCTTCTTTTATTAATGGGAAAATGCAATCTCCAACAGATGAGCATTGTTACAGCAGGGACTCTCCAGGGTTTCAGATGGTGGACATTCCCAGCCCTACCTGAAGATGCCAGGGACTGAATATGGGACCTTTGGCATTGCAAGTCCAATTTCTTTAATCATCACCAAGCTATGGCCTCAGGAAACTCCCAGGGATTCTATCAAAGAATTCTCAGCATCCTCACCAAACCTAAATTCTGAGGACATATCATGAGGCAGCCATGATTGTCAAATGGATATTAAATCCAAATAAATTTATAGTGTTGACATGGCCATATTATTGGTAGTTGGCATTGGGACTGAGTCTAAGAACAAAAGTTTCCAAAGTGTTCGGCAGTAGTTAAAATGTAGGTCCCTGCAATTTTCATCAGTTCTCTTTCTAAGCTTGATTTTCCACTGTACTCCTGCCCTCTTCATTATCTATTTCCTGCTATGCCACTGGTCCATATGGCCCCCTTCCTTTGTTGATGAAATTTAAACAGCAACATCTGTTTGGTGTCATATTGGCTCCTCTGGAAAAGTCTCTTATTCATTCTCCCTCCCTCCCTTCCTCCCTCCCTCCTCCTCCTACAGCCTTTAGCAAACTCCCTATTTTTGTAGTAGACAGACACCCAAAGGGTGCTTCATCTTCTAGACATTTGTCCTCCTGTCACTAGGGGGTTGCCATATTGACCAAAGTTATCGGAGGTCTTTCAGGACTTCCGCAGTCCCCGAATTGCTGCTTTGATGGGGCTGTCATCAGCCATCTGAAGCCAGACTTCAGGGAATGTCATCGGAGTATGGCAGTTTGGCAGATGTTCAGAGGGTCACAGGAGTACCTAGAGATGATCCATTTGCATGGCAGATAATAATACCTTCACATTTTAATCATCAGAAGCTTGGGCTCCATGGAGAATTTGAAGAGCATTTCTTTTGTTTAAGGCAGTCTGATATCTCTGCTATTTCACACTGCTGCACTTGCCTCTTGTTTGGAGCTGCATATTGATCCACTGACACACATGCCTTCTTTTCAAAGATGAATCTAATGTTTGCCCCTTATGCTGGAAGATGTTCCTTAATAACAATACGATCCATGTACAATTGAAGTCCATGACAAAATTCCCATTGGTTTCAATTGGGCTGCATTGTTCAGAGTGACAGTCCCTTATTTCAGAATACAGCCACTTCGTTGAACCCTGTGCAATAGATGTTAGGTGCTGGGTCCCTTTATTTTAAAATGTTTGATCTGGCAACCTCCTCTCCAGGGTGTGTATTTTTCTACGTGTCTGTCTATACTGCATCAAGACTGTGTCATGTAATTACAGATTTATCCATGTTCTTCACCTCAAAGAACCTTTATATAAAGCATTTAAATCTAATACTTATCTATTTGAAAGCCACACATAGCATCTTAATGAGGTGGACAACAGATGGAATTGACAGTTTTAATAGGGAGCAACTAACATCATCTCCCAATCTACACCTCTGTATTGGATTTCAAAGAACTGATATCAGTTTGGACATGTGTAGATATGGGGCCTGCATTTAAAGCCAGAAATTCAATCAATAGCCTGTCTCTCAACAGAATTTACAAGATTAGATCAGTTAGAAGTGACCATCTGGCCTAATCTTGGGAGTTCTGAAGTCTCATGTAGATCTTTTTCACTAATGTCATTTTTATTTGGTTAACATTAATAAACTGTAGCAAACATTGCAGATCTTGCACTCTGGAGCTGTAACTCAATTTTTGCCTTTTACATGAGTCAAGTCAAACATCTGCTTCTCTGGAGGGAGTGTGCATGCATGCATGCTTAGAGAGAGGAAGAGAGTGCTACATGCATAACGCATAATCATTCTGAATGCATTACTAACTTTCTTACACTGAAAGCTAATAGAAAGCCTCAGGTTTGGTTTGGGTTTTTTTCTAAAGGACACTTGATTAAAGAACATTCTCTATGCCGGCATTGGAACTGGGAGATGAAGCAAGTAAAAATATTTGGAAGAATATATTTCTTCCTGTAACCCATTCTATTACTTTTGTTAAAAATAAAAGTTGTTATTTATCTATTAGGTTTATGTCTGGAATGAATGATCACACATCAGGGGCTGGCAATTCAGCTATTATAGATGATCTTGTTTATAGCATGGCTGGTTTGCATGGCTCTGTGATTGTATTTTGCTTTTGTTTACTATTGTATAATGGCTTTTGTGATCAGTTTGTTGTTATTATGGTTTGTATCGGGATGGTAATACCCTAAATGGTCACTTATCCATCTTTTAAACAAACACGTGTAAACAAAATAGCTGAAAATTGCTTAAACACTCCCCCTGTATCTCTTATGGGGGAAAGTAATAAAGCTTGTTAAAGGTAAAGGTAAAGGGACTCCTGACCATTAGGTCCAGTCGCAAACGAATCTGGGGTTGCAGTGCTCATCTTGCATTATTGGCCGAGGGAGCCGGCGTACAGCTTCCGGGTCATGTGGCCAGCATGACTAAACCGCTTCTGGCGAACCAGAGCAGCGCCCGGAAATGCCGTTTACCTTCCCACCAGAGTGGTACCTATTTATCTACTTGCACTTTGAAGTACTTTCGAACTGCTAGGTTGGCAGGAGCCGGGAGTTCACCCTGTCACGGGGATTCGAACCGCTGACCTTCTGATCGGCAAGCCCTAGGCTCTGTGGTTTAGACCACAGCGCCATCTGCGTCCCTACAAGCTTATTATTAGGTGAACCCAAAGGTCTTACACATGTACTATTATTATTATTAATAATAATAATAATAATAATAGTAGTAGTAGTAGTAGTAAGTTAATATTATGTGAACCCAAAACCCTTTAGTCAATTTATAGGGATTTGTTACTCAGTTGCACAGGATCCAAATGCTCTTTTCTAAGGTGATGCACAAACTGCTATTGTGGCATCAGCCCTTCCCCCCTCAACAATGCTATCCCTGCTTTATAAAAGTAAGCGTCCCTTTCTTATACCAAGGCTTCCATAGGCTAGGAACTGTACAAAAAGATTTTTAGTTGATTTATTGCCTTTTCATTTGCAAAAACCCTATGATTGTGGAAGTTTTTAATTGTTGCATTAATCCAACTGCAATTCTATGTCCACGGATCTGTGGAGTCATGTGTCTTGTTTTTTGTGTGTGGAAAAATCTATTTTATACTGAAAACATTGTACAGGTATAAACGTTATTTCCCACACTGAAATGGTATTTGACAGCACAATCATATGCATGTCTACTCAAAAGTAGATGCCATGAACAATAATTAAAGGAAACACTTAAAAAAATCATCTTGCTGGTCCCACCAGCCACTGCAATGTCCTAGGTCCAAATAAAACAACTGCATTGCTTGCATAAAATGTTCTGGACAAGGTTTTATTGGATCTCTGGGGGGGGAGCCTTCCAACCCTCTTCTTCTGTATTGTAAGTGATCAAATGTGATAGATAATAATAATAATAATAATAATAATGACAGTTGTTATGATGAAAACCTAAAGCATACAGCCCAGTATTTTCAAACCCTAAAATGCTTTAACAAAGAAGATGCACAATTTCCTCACATTTGCTACAAACACTTGGTGGCCATTTTGATCTTGAGCTAAATACTGAAAACATCCTTTCAAATCATGTTTCTTTCCCTCCCTTTTCTTCTTCCTTTCCAGTAGAAAAGAAAATCCCATCCATTGTAGCAAGAAATTCACTGCTAAGCACAACTAAGGGTTTCCTCTAGGCTAGCTCTCAATGGCATTTCCAACTTTCTGTTTTTCACTGTAGTTAATAAATCAGGATGCAGATGAGCGATTCATAGTTAATTTTCAGAGCCAGCACAGCATGTCACAGCCTATAAAGTCCTGGAAGTCTTAAGCAGTGAATTCCTTGATACTGACAAGCCAAACAGCTTAGAAATTATAATTATAAGTTACAAGTGTCTTAAGGGTTGTTCTTCTGACATAAAACTAATTTCATGTTTTTATTCATAATGTGAAAGAGACGAGAGGATAGGGCCTTATTTAGACTGAGCTCCTAGAGACATCACAGGTTCCATTTTCAGACTGTAATCAGAAGCGATGGCTTACTTCATTTTTTTGGTGGGAGGGACACACACACACACACACACACACACACGATCTGTTCTGTAAGCGCTTTTAAATTATTGTGCTAGTATAATATAACATTTGCCACATTTGTCAATTCATTCCACCTTGAAGTTAAAAAGACTGATACTCGTGTGACTTATATATCACTTGTTTCTGGCCAGTAGTATAGTGGTAATTTTGAAGCTCATCATGACAGCCTCCATAGTCATACATAAGACCATAGGAAAAGCCTGCTGGATCAGACCAAATGCCCATCCAATCCATCATCCTGTTCTCACAGGGACCAACCAGATGCATGCGAGAAGCCTGCAAGTAGGACCTGAGAACCAGACCACTCTCCCTTCCTGCATTTTCCAGCAACTGGAATTTGAAAGCATACTGTCTCCAACTGTGGAGCTAGAACCTAGTCATCAAGGTTAGAAGCCATTGATAGCCTTATCCTCCATGAATTTGTCTCAATAGTTTAACTATGCACTATGAGGAGAAGTACTTTCCTGAAACTTCCATCATTAAGCTTCGTTGGCTTTCAATGAGTTCTTGTGTTATGAGCGAGGGGAAAAAATCTGTCCACTTTCTCCACACCATGTGTAATTTTATAAACTTTTATTGTCACCTTTTACTTGCTTGTTTATGAAGCTTAAAAAGTCCAAAATGCTTCAACCTTCCCTGATAGGGGAGCTGTTCCATCCTTTTGATAATTTAGGTTGCCCTTTTCTGAATCTTTTCCTACTCTACAATATCCTCTTTGAGGTGAAGCTAGCAGAACACCGCCATTGAGAACCTACAGCTTTGCTCTGAAGGAGACTCCAAAATGCTGGCAGCTGTGGTAATTGATCATACAGTCACCATCAAATTATTACCATTTGAACTTCTAGCTGTTGTGGTTCTGGATCCAGAATTCTCAGGTGCAGAGCTGTCCTATAAAAGGTAAAAGGTAAAGGACCCCTTGATGGTTGAGTCCAGTCAAAGGGGACTATGGGGTTGAAGCGCTCATCTATGAGATGAAGCGCTCATCTCACTTCGAGCCGAGGGAGTCGGTGTTTGTCCACAGACAGCTTTCTGGGTCATGTGGTCAACATGACTAAACCACTTCTGGCACAGCAGAACACCATGACGGAAGCCAGAGTGCAATGAAATGCCGTTGACCTTCTCACCACAGCGGTACCTGTTTATCAACTTGCACTGGTGTGCTTTCAAACTGCTAGGTTGGCAGGAGCTGGGACAAAGCAACGGGAGCTCACCCCATTGCGGGGATTCGAACCAAACAGCAAGCCCAAGAGGCTCAGTGGTTTAGACCATAGTGCCACCCACTCAGGTGCAGAGCTGTCCTATAGCGGCAGTCTTTAGGAAGAGATGGATCCACTCACTGGTCCATCCCATGTGTATATGGTAGTGCTGGGTTCTGATTTCATTCCTTAACCCAATGAGAGATCTCAAACACTGAACTCAGATGACTTCCTCATTTAGAAAGAGCTTCTGAAAAAGCCACAGGTCCTTTAATTGTACAGGTGGCATATTCAGGATGTGCAGCTTCCATCTTGATTGCCAAGCTCAGACTATAGAGGCCTACTAGTTGCTCCAAAACATTGCTGAGGTAATTTATTTTCTGCCTCAGCTGTAGGATGGCTAACAGTGGTTCTGAACCAACACCTTGGTCCTTGTCCAAGGTCCTGACCTCTCACTGTTTGCCTTCCTATCTGCTTATCTACCAAGGCTATGAAACATGGGCCTGAGAGGTTTTCCACTTGTTCTAGACACAGCTCCAAGCAGTTTTCCATTTGCCCCACTGCTTTTCCCAGGAAAACCCACTCTTTACCACTAATTTTTGCTCTGATTCAGCAGCAAAGAGTGGGTTTGCCTGGGGGAAAGCAATGGGACAAGCAGAAGGATGGATGAACTCATAGCAGGGCAAATGGCCTTATACCATTGTTCCCATTTACTTCACCACTGCCACCACTATGCAGTGACTTCTTGGAGTCACCTTCCAGTGACTCCAGTAATGTTGAAGCAGATCCAGTGTTTCCATTCAGCACAGGGTTTGGCAACCTGGTTTGTTAGCCATGTAGGACAGCTTCCTAGGTGCTTGATAAACGAAGTGGCCATTTAAAAAATAAATAAAAATAATTTCTTCATCCCTGTGTGTTTGTGTGAGTAAGTGAGAGAGGGAGAGAAGTGACTTTGTTCAAGTTTCATGATAAATTGTGGTTTATCATGATAGGAATGAGCCCAGGTTTCATGCCAGTCATAAAAAGCAGAATGGTTGTGCTGTGAATAGCATATCTGAGATGGGGAACCAGTGTCATCTGGAAAACTGAAAGATATCATTCTTTGTGCATGACTGCCTTGGCCAAATCTGATGGTCATACACTTAAAACATGTAAGCCAATGATTAGGAAATAACAGAAGGTCACATCTCGGGGTTGGATAAAAGCAAACCTGAGATATATATGTGGACAACCTTGTGGACCTTTCTTATGCTTTAAGTCTCATCCTTGAACTGTCTCCAGACTAATTTATGACAGGGCTGCTGTTTGCACAATTTATTGGCCATTTCCATATACATGTTTTATTCCCCCTGAAGGAAAATAGGAGAAAGTTCTCTTTCTCTGCATGCTTATGCAAGGATAGGCAGAAACTAGGCATAAGGGACAGAGACATGTGAATATGGTCCTTCTTTGCCCTTTAGAAAAAAAGCCATTATCTTGCCTTTCATTGCATATATTACCAATGTCTCAGGTAGAACAACTAACTGTCAGCTGAACTGGGAAGAATAGTCCTGGGATAATATTTCATGTTATTTTTATTTTTTTATTTTTTTATTTTATATAAAAATATCTTTATTGAATTTTCATACATACAATCCCCCCAATTGAATACAATAATAGAATCACATGCTTTATCATATTCTACTACCCATTATACATCTTAATCCATTATACATCATAATAATACATCATAATAATTTTGTTAACATTATTTGCAAATTCTTTATCTTCCCTTCTTCTTTTACCCCACTGTTCTCTCCGTTCTTCTATTCAATTACGTTGATACCTTATAATTTGTTAAACTTTTCATTTTCTAACTTTATCTATCTGAAATTATTCTATCTTATTCCTTTCTTTCTTCTTTTTGTCTATTTTCCAATCCCTGATGTTACGTTGCAAGCGCTACTACAGAGCATACACTCTTTCCATGTCACATCTCGTTAACACGTATTTTAAGAATTTGTCCCATTCCTCTACTAGAGGAATGGGATAATATTTCATGTTAAAAATCCACTTAAGCAAAACCCCTTCCCTCCTTGGACAGTTACTTTAGCATCTCTGGACAAATATCTCTGCTTTTTTTAATAAAAAAAAAGAGGGAGAGAGTGCTTTAAGAAAAAATGTGCCCCATTTTTGCCTAATACTTTAGAAACTAAACCCTAATTTATTACTGCTTTATTCAGAATTCTGCTTTATTCTGATTTCTCGGTACCTGCAGAGTCTAACACATATTAGAAATAAATTCAAAGGAGGTACCGGTATATTATATTTGGAAGAATCAAGATGGACATTAAATCCAGGAGATAAAAAAATGTTGGAACAGGGGGGAGCTTATAAAAGCAAAAGGTAGGTAATGCCTGCTGAGAGCAGTGGCCGAGGTTCATTCTGCATGCAGATAAGTCATTCATCACAAATCCATAAAACAATTAGCACTGAACTAATGATATTGCTTAACAACTGTATTTTTGATTAATGCATCAATAATTTAACAGAGTATTTGTTTAGTCTCCCCAGCTCCCGCTATTATTTACTGGCCCTGTCACGGCTGCTCATAGCTCACATGTCTTATAAAACATTTCCCAAGCTGTTGTAAGGACCAGTTTGTTTTAATGCTCCAAGTTAACACTGCGAGAGCTATTAACAGGCTGATTAGCATAATCCATTGTGATCTATCATCGTCTAAAAGTTCAGCTCCGCAACTGAACAGGACTGGAAAATTGCTTTGAAGATTTTATGATACGATAACTATCCATTTGATAAGCAATTAAAAAGATATTCTCAGACACTAAGAGGAAAGACAATGGGAACAGGAGGGAAGGAGGAGGGAAAGGGAGCAGGAGTCTCCTGCCTGGAATATAGATTGCATCGCAGTGATTCCCTTGTCAACAATTGCACATTGCTGGAGGTCTCTGAAACCCCTTGATAACTCTGTATGTCTGATTTTGACCTGTTTATCCAGGAGAGAAAGGTTGCGATATTCCTCTCATCCTGGACAGGGTGAGCTGTTTGTTTGAGGCTCCAAGGATCACCTTGATTATTTGGTCTGCATGCCATCTGTCTGTAGCCTGCGCTGTTTTCCTGATTAGACTCCTTATTTTGGTTTCAGGAAGAGTACCAACACCACAATCAGCAGCAAGCTCAGAATTTCTCACATTGTTCCCACTCCTAGAGGTTTTCTTTCCTCCTGACCTTAGCGTTAAAAGCCCAGTCCCAAACACAGATAGTTCCTTTGCAGGTGCACTCTAAGGATTTAGGGATGTTTCCAAACTACCTACTGTAATCAATGGACTTAACTTAGTAATCATTAAATTTATGCATGGATTTGAATGGGTCTGCCTTCACTATGGTTTACTTGGACACAACCCATCAGGTCTACCCACACTTTCTGCAAAATGGGGTCAACCAACTGCATGGCTGGGCTGCAGGATCAGCGCTGCCCATCTGGCTCAAATGCCCATGCATCCTGACATGAGTAAACCAACAGCTTATAATCTTTATCATCACATGGAAGGGAGGGGAAGGTGTTACAAATCAGCAGTAGGTGCACAGGACTATACATTAGCATGCACCATATTTAAACTTTATATCGAATACACAGAGGTGAGGCTGAGCCATTGCGATTCCACAGTCCCACGGTGCAAATAAGTTACAAAAAGTGCAATGAGATCTCTGCTTCTGCCTTGCATATTTTTCCATTTGTAAATCTTCTTTTGGATTATTAGATGCATCCATTTCACCCCGTCCCCATTATCCTCAATAGAAATTATCAGGATGAGGTTAAACTGGGCAGGTTTCCTGCTATCTCATTTTCATTGCTGACCCTACAGAATGTAATTTTTATTGTGTTTCACCAATGAATATGGAACAAAAGGAAAGGGCGGCATCCTCATTGTGAGGAAGAGTGGATTTCCTGCAATCTCTCACACACAATAGCAGGGGTATAAAATTGCGTCTTTCTGTTTTTCTCCATCTTCACTCTTGAGAGATGCTTTGGTCATGGCACCCATTGTTAAGGAAATATTTGATATTCTGCCCTGTGCCGAGTGGAGTTTCCCCATCAAATGATTCAAGGTGCCTTCTAAACACCCATTCATTAACCCCTCAGTTTCAATCCCAAGACTGGGGAAATAGGACATTTTGTGAGGTGCTCCAGTTAACTGCTTCAAGATTGCCCCATCAGGCATAATAACAATACTTAGCATTTATATAGCACATTTCAAGTGTTTCCTACTCAAAGTGGTGCATGCACATTATCTAAATAATCTTTATAACAGTGCTTGGTCAAAAACTGCAGGGCTTAAATAAGAAGCCTCCTCACCTGCAGCTCAGTGGCAGAGGAGAACAGCTGCTTGGCATGCAGAAGGTCCCAATTGTCTCCACAGAGAGTTGGGCAAAACTCCACAAAACCCTACAGAGTTACTGCCACTCTGTGATACCAAGTTAGGTGGACCAAAGGTAGAAGGCAGCTTTCTATTTTCCTGTGTTAGTGAACTGTCTTGGACTGTATGCACTCAGGGCTCAGGAAGCCTCTTCAGAGAAGGGAATAAAGGTAAAGGTAAAGGGACCCCTGACCATTAGGTCCAGCTGTGACCGACTTTGGGGTTGAGCGCTCATCTCGCATTATTGGCCGAGGGAGCCGGCGTACAGCTTCCAGGTCATGTGCTTGACCAGGTCATGTGCTTGACAGCATGACAAAGCCGCTTCTGGCGAACCAGAGCAGCACACGGAAACACTGTTTACCTTCCTGCCGGAGCGGTACTTATTTATCTACTTGCACTTTGACGTGCTTTCGAATTGCTAGGTTGGCAGGAGCAGGGACCAAGCAACGGGAGCTCACCCCGTCACGGGGATTCGAACCGCTGACCTTCTGATCGGCAAGCCCTAGGCTCTGTGGTTTAACCCACAGCACCACCCACGTCCCACAGAGAAGGGAATAGGGATGCCTAATATTGACCTCCTTGAGACTGACAAGGCAGCATGAAGGATAACTGCAGCTATGTTAATGATTTCCGAGTGAGTAATGGCAGAGTAATGTTGGGAACTGGCAGCAGCATCGGCTGTGAGGGCTGTTTTTGCACCACTCCTCTGTGCAGCTCTTATTTGAGTGTTTGTTTGTATGAAACACAAAACCCCAATTAATGATGCAGTTTTCCATTATGTTGCTCTCAGGGACGGTTTATGGAGAGTACAGCTACACACACAAATAGAAATCCTCCGTCAACCACAACTATGAAGTAATATCAGACATGTCAAGCATTTCTTGTTTTACAGTTTCCAAGTAAAGCCCTGTTGTGAAGGCACTGCTATTTCATTGTCTTCCTGGTTTACAGAGGAAATTAAATCTGTCCAAATTTCATTGTCTTCCTGGTTTACAGAGGAAATTTAATTCATCCAAATTGTACATTTTAAAAAAATTGTTTTAATGTTTATATCAGCCAGGACCGTCAACACTCAGTTTTCCCCTGTACACAGTTCTTTCACTTTGCTCTAGAACCCAAGCAGAAGCGTAGCCCATGTGATGACCTGGGAGTCAGACTCAGACGCTGAACCTGAGGGATCCCAGCCTGCACAGGATTCACTGCCTCCAGAACCAGCAGAGCCAGGGCTGGGGCCTGAGTCTCAAGGGGACTCACCTGTGCTGGATCCTCAGGTGCAGGCATCGGCTGAGGTTGATCTGGCTTCTAATGGGATGGAGGACTTATTGCCTGCAGGTGCTCCACTCCCCACCCAGTCAGGGGAAGCTGAGGTTGCCTCTGGGTCCGGTAACCCTCCAGCTTCTCCTGAGCTGCAAAGGCTAAGGGCAGAGAGGCGAAGGGAACTAAGTTCCCGCAGGAGGAGTGCTCGCCTCCAAGCCAGCAGAGGCGAGTCACCTGAGGATCGGAGCCACCCTTTGCCTCGGGGCAGATAAAAGCCAGCCAGTCCCAGCCCCAAGTTGCAGGAGCAACATTGGTGCTGCCTAGTTCGTGTTCCTGGTTCCTGCGTTCCCTGACCTCAGCTTTGTTACTTCGGCTTCCTGACCTTGGCTTCCTGACCTCGGCTTCCTGACCTCGGCTTTGTGACTTTTGGCTTGGACTGACCTTGGACTGGACTAGACCTCGCCTATCGGATATCCCTCGGGACCAGCACAGCCCATCCTGCCTTATAGTATCAGTCTATAAGGAACAAGCTCTGACTCCTGAGATCTTTCTGTCTCTGCCCCTTGCTTCATTTAGATACCAGAATTCACATTTGAAAATGAAAGCTGGTGGTTCTAAAAACCAAGCCCTTTAGACCCAGCAACCAATTTCAACGGACTGAAAACAATGGAGAACTGAAAAAAAGAACCAAGAGTTCCTAGCGTAGGTTATGTGGTGATAAGACCCTAATGGCTGCAGACCAAGCAGAAGCAGGTTGAACCAGAACAAGCACAGAATGTGAGAAAGCCAAGCAGATGGGTGGAACGACATGGATGTTTCTGTGAAGAAGATGGGAAGTCATCAGAATGGGTGCTTATGAACTGAGCAATCCTGAGGGTTACCAGCTGCAAAGAAGCACACGGTTGTGGGGTGTGTGTGAGAGCATTTCAGCAGGCCCAGTGCTGGTCTGCGGTGTAGAATTGTCTATAATGATTCGCCCTTTATCGTAAAGAGGAAAAATGTATGACATGTGCAGTTGGTGTGGTGCGGCTGAGGCAGGATGGTGGTGAGATTAGGGCTGCACAGATGCGCAGGCAGAGCCAATCCAGCACTCTCACTGGTCCATCTTCCCTGCCCTGCCCTCCTTCATTCAGGTAAGCTGCAGTGGCGCTACTGTTGTGAGGGTGGCTCCACAGAAGAAGAGTTTGGATTTGATATCCCGCTTTATCACTACCCTAAGGAGTCTCAAACTGGCTAACATTCCCCTTTCCCTTCCTCCCCCACAACAAACACTCTGTGAGGTGAGTGGGGCTGAGAGACTTCAGAGAAGTGTGACTAGCCCAAGGTCACCCAGCAGCTGCATGTGGAGGAGCGGAGATGCGAACCCAGTTCACCAGATTACAAGACTACCACTCTTAACCACTACACCACACTGGCTCCCACCACAGCTCTTCTCCACCACACGAGCCACTACCCTCTCTTTCTGTGTGTGTGTGAGTGTCCCTTAAATATACCTCCATAGTACATGAAAACAAGCCCTCGGTGAACCTGTGGCTTGCGTGAATCAAGAAGTTACAAACTTTGCAAGCTCTCTTGTACCTCAGGCACCTTGTTCTCCAGACATCAGGGTGTAGATCCATTTATATAATTTACAATGTTGCTGAAAGATCTATTTGGTCTTCATCCTTTAACAACAACCAAAAAAACCACCCAGGCTCAACTGCACGGCATTCCTGTGAGAGCAACCAACAGACTCATATACCTCCAGCCAGGGAAGAGCAGCTCATTTAGATGATAAATAGAGATGACAAAAATTGCACAATTTGAATATGAGTGATCAAGCAGGGAGAGGGAGAGAAGGAATCAGGCTCCTTTTATTACTGCCATCTTAGTGCTTCGACAACAGGTAGCACTATTACATATTCCCTTTCCACTTTAAAGCTCTTGTAATTTCCTTCCTCATGTCCGGGAGATTTTATTCATTGTTTCCTTGCACCTGTGATTGATGTTCTGAGCTGCTAATCTCTCTGAGTGATAACTATTTTCATGTAAGTCCGTGAGTCTATGACACAGGCAGCTCGACCAGGGCTACTGCTGACTACTTATTTTGTGCCTCATTTACATTTCAATCTCGGCCTCATGAATGTAAAACCCAGGCTGCAAATTAATAACAGGGAGAATATTAGACTGCTCCAGAGTGGGGGGAACAATGCAAATCCACCCGAGCGCAGGCTTCGCCATTGTGTTCCGGGAGGGACTCATTTATTGGTCGGCGGTGAATGACATTACAGAGAATGGCATATCCAGAGTGACACAAATTTATTTCTGTCCCCCCTGCGCTCTAGTATATTTTCATAGAATCAGGGGGCTATTTGTCTAGGGACAATTTAGTTTCCATGAAAAATTTAAATGGTTTCTGTGGAGATAGTGGAGTGAAATTTAATTTGTTTCTCATTTACTACAGCAGGTATGAAAAGGAGAAAAATTGGATGTCTGATGGGCAGAAATTGGTGCTGTCCCTCCACACTCTCCCCCAAAGGCCCAGTGGGCCTATATCATGGAGATTGAGCAAGACGAGAGACTCCCTTCCTCACCCCCCCCTTAGAGAATGGTAACCTTAAACCAACTTACAGGAAATCTTTGGGGAGGCTGCCAATCACCCTGAAAACAACATTCCCATCGATTCCTTGTCTGTGTGATTTATGGCTTCATTTTACGGTAATTGAGAATTAGTGAGAAGATTAGCAAGGCTCAACACTTTGCCATGATATGCACACTAAGCACCGTAATTTGTCACTAAGGGATGTTGGACACTTTTTTAGTTACACGGGGTTCCCATCTAATTGAATTTGGGGATAACACGGAAATTAATTTGACACAGGAAAATTTTTTAATACACCCATCTCCCCTCTATTGTAATGCACAGCGCCGGGCTGTGTGCCGGGCCAGCAATATTGATCCTGATCACTTTCAATTGTGGCCAGCTGAAGGATGGAATAACTCTAAATCTTATTTAAGCTCATATGAAAGCAGTTCATCTGCAGCAATCTGCGGCAGATAAAGAATATTACCTTTCATTTTGTCTGACGGCATCAAGATGAAGTTTTGAAAATTTACTTCTTGCAGCAAATATACCAAATGTCCAAAGTCAACAGTTACAATTCAATTACAGAGCAGCTCTTGTGGGCTGTTTACAGGGTAATTTGCTACTTAGGCAGCAAATGAAAATACTAACTATGCCCACTATCCAGACAGAAGTTGCTGCACGTAAAAGAGACCAGAGGAAAGCGGGGGGGGGGGGGACACAGGACAAAGGATAAAAAACAAGAAGGCATTTCAAAGTCCATTTCAGTTTAAAGGACCAGTTGTGGGATTTTGTTTCTGCCTGGGATGATTTCAAATGCAGTTATCTCAGGCTTCTGGGCGCAGGTTCAATCATATTATTCCGCCCTGCCTCCCCGACCTCAGTGCATCAAGACTTTCTACCATCTTCTTATGGTGGATATCCAAGTGCACGCTGGTCTTGTGAATGCGCTTAGGTTGAAGGCCAACACGAGCTTGTTCAGCTCAAACTTCCATTATTATGGTGGCTTGAAGAAGTGTCCCAAAAGCACTTGCTCCCTTCTCCTCCTCCTACATCCCCATTAAATCTGTTTTCAGGGTTCCAACAACCCCCTGGAATGGATTTGGAGAGGGCATGTGGTAAGCTTGTGGGAGGAGAGCTGGGGGGAAGTTCTGTTGCACAAGTAGAAATCCTTGCATTGATGAGGCGCTTACTTAACAGTGTCTTGGATACAAGCCCATGTTTTCTTAACACCTGTGTGCTTCTGCCATAGATATGAACTGTGACTGCTAGTGACAGATTTAGTTGATGGGTGTTCTGGGGTATATTGTTTCAATGGGCAAGCTTTTAAAGTCTGGTATTGTACTGGTAAATTGTTTGCCAGTAGGCTAAGATCTTCCTATTCAGGCAATTAAGGTGCAGACAAGGCCAAACTATATTTTAATTGTCGGTTTTAAAAACGTGTTATGCTGTGTTTTAATTATTGTTTTTAACCAGTTTCTTTTTTCTTTGTATGTTATAATGCTGTTTTAAATGTTAGAAGCTGCCTTGAATTAAGTAGTAATATAATCATGCAAATTCATCTGTCTGTTCCAGAAGTAGGGACTGGTAGATCTGTCAATTTCAGTTTCTCCCAGTTTCTTATTTTTCCAGTCTTACGTTCAGTTCAACATATATTCATATCAGTTTGCAATTTTTGTAAAAAAGAAAAGTCCTCATTCACCAGTATTTTAGTGATGATTTCCCCTCATGCACACATTTACGTATGAACTTTTCACTAAGGCATGTTTTGCAAAGCAATTTTCACCAATGCATGCACCTTTAAGGCACATATTTATCTTAGCACATCACTTTGGGTACATGCTACTTGGCTGGAGAACTGCATTGTAGCATTCGGGGAAGGGCGAATTTTGAAGGATGGCTGTTTTGGTTTGTGCATTGTTTTGGAAAATGTAACTTAGGTAGCTTCACCTTTAAATGTGGTCTGGATCAAATTTCTCTCCCCCTCCCATCCCTATTTTGAAAACAGCTTGGTTTGGGGGGAAAACTATATAGGATGTCTGTAGTTCAGTGGCAGAACATATGCTTTGTAATGCATATGGTATCAGGTTTCATCCCAGCAAAGGCTGGGAAGCCCTCCTGCCTGAAACTCTGGAAAGTCCCTCTCAACAATACTGAGCTAGATGGACAAATGGTCCAACTCAGTATAATACAGCCTCCTATATTCCTTGAGCTGATCCACACTATCATAATGTGTGTAGGAAGCTTCCAGCACCTCCTTTAATTTGCTGTTGTCTTCTGTGCAGTAGTCTCCTCCAAATCATTGCATTTTCCTCCCTCAATCCAGATTTCTTCATACCCTCTCTTCTTCAAAGTATCCCTGGTGTGAGAAGATCAGGATTGAGGGGATTAAAATGTAGGAAGGCAGTGACTTGAAGGAGAACATCATAGGGGCAACAGATGCTTAAGAGATGTATAAGAAGCAAAGAATCCACATGAAATGGCCGTATGGATGAGCCCCGAGTTACTGGTTCTTTGGGATTTCTTTTTCTCTGGCGTGGGCTTCCCTTTGATTAAAAAAAAAAATGTATTATTCATCATTGTAATTGCTGTGATGGATCGAATAATGGAACCATTGTTTGTGTCATCAGTGACTGATAGACTCTCCAAAGGTTTTGAATGTACCAGTCTCAAGTGTGTCCATGTTATTCTCAGTCCTTTCCCAGAATACACACAGAAGTGGATACTGACACACACACACACACCCCGAATGTGATGGGTGGGTGGAGAGATCGATTGAGAGATAGAAAGGTAGGGAAAATATAAATAACGAATAACACGGCTTAGAAACCATTCCTAAATAAGTTGACTTAGAAATATCACGGCCTTAAATGGAACGTACTCCTAAATAGGTCTGCTTAGGATTGCAGTCATCATCTGTCCATGAATCTTAGCTGTGAAATCTCCAGCTGGTGCCATGGAACTTTTGGGACTTGTTGATGTTCTTGGGCGCCGTTTCCAATTTCTAAACTTGCCAATTGCCCCAGCGCCTTTCTGCTTTCTGATGTCATCACACAGAATGCACTGGTGGGGTGGGGTAAGCTATGAGCTTACCAACAGGTGCCTGTTGAACGAAGTCAGAGGAGACAAGGGTGAGGGGTGGTCCCGGGAGGGTACCACAATGGCTCATCTTCTGTCCAATTGCACTACCCTGTCGCCCTTGTCTCTACACATACAGGTCCCTCCCCACCTCACCTCTTCTGCCATCACTTTAGTGCTCTTCTCCCCTCTGCATTCATCACCATCATTATGCATATTATGTGTGATAGCAAGCCTTCCTGAAAGGTAAGAGGAACGTTCCTGGGTTCATTAGCAGAGAGTGCCACCTTTTTCTGATGGAAGCACTATTGTCCTGTGTTGCGTATGAATAAAAAGCAGCTAGAATTTCTGGTATGAAATACTGCTTCCAGTATTCCCAGTGTAACTCAGTGAATTTTAATGCTAATGAGCATCTATAATGCATGCGTGTGAGTATCACATGACAAGAAACCATTAGTACAACTGAGGTTTTTTTTAAAAAAGGAATTTGTATTGGAATTACAGCTTGCATCAGTATTATAAACTGGTTACAATTCATCATCCTCCAACAGTGAATTTTTTTTTTTTTTTAAATCCATAGACATGGGAACTTATTATGTCCGCCATTGACTCTGATTGCTTTATGGAGAGGTTATATGCACGTTCCAGCTTCTCATTAATCCTTTGGAAAGTGAACTGGTAAGATATCAGAATATACATGACACATTAGTTTCTGTTGTAAATCTCAATATTGTATATGGATTCTGTATCTTCTTTTTTTGTAGTCCAGTGATTCCTACTTTGTTAAAAGGATCTTTCTGTGTTTGTCTTGTTACTTCTAAAACCCAATAAAGCTATTAAAAACCAACAACCATGAAATCCTCTCCCCCGGTCTGTTTTGTATGTTAGCAGTGCAATCCTCAAATATTTACTTGGAAGTAAGATCAACTCGACTCCCTTTTACATGTTTAGGATTTCAGTGTAAATATTACACTACTGGAAAAGAAGTAGTTGTGGTTGCTCATTTGGCCTTTATGTCTAATTCCATTTATATGCCATGAACTTACCAGTAATATATTCATCTCTCCCCCCACCACCCCCTGGGGCTTTCTAATCATGAAACCTTTGTAATCCTTCTGTGGCTAATGATTGTATAAATGCGCCTCCATGTGGTGAAACTGAGATGCAAGCATAGCTTTCAGCTAACAATGAACCAATTAAACTAATCCATACCTTGACCATGATTCAGTCTTTAGCCCTCTGCAAAGCTAGCACCGAAATATGTGATCTGGGCTCCTAAGAATAATGATCACATTTAAGACTCCCACCTCCCAACCTTACCTATTCTGAGCCTGCAATCGTAGGAGTAAGCTCAACTAGACATCAAGGAGTTGACTTTTGAGTAAGCAAGACCAGCTTCCTGAAGCAACAATTTTATGACGGTGTTTGAGGAACTAATGGCAAAATGGCTGCCCACAGTGAATGTCTAAATCTGTTGTTCAACCATCTTGGAAGGGCATAAGAAGTCCCCTGCTGGATCATCTACTCCCACATCCTGTTCTCACAGTGTTCAAGCAGATGAGCAGGACCTGAGTGCAACAAGTGCTCTCCCCACTTGAGGTGCTCAGCAACTGGGATTCAGGAGTGGTGATAGAACATGACCATCATGGCTGGCAGCCATTGCATACCAGTCAACTGTCCTGGAAAAAAATGGAATATCCCATTTTTTTTCTTGTGAGAGGACAGCAGTCAAAATGGCCACCACAAACTTGCACGATTTCGGCCTGCACTTTTGTTCAGGCATGGCACCTAAAAACACATATTTTGGGGTGCCGTGCAAGATCACTGCCCTGTGCCATTAAGGTAAGATGGGGAATATGCAGGAGAAATGATTTTGAGGAGATATAGAAGGTGTTTGTATAATTTGTACTGTTAAAAGGGAAACGGAAATGCAGGAGGTATTGAAATTTTGGGAGGTTGGATAGTTACAATGGAATGGTCTCGGTGGTGGGCTGCACATTTTTATTCTTATTTATTCTTATTATTCTTATTATTCTTATTCTTATTATTTATTATTTTAAAAAGATCACTGCCCCCCAAAGCACTTTTTTGAGCAATCTTACAAAACACCCCAAAATGCATGTTTTTGGGCCCTGTGCCCGATAAAGCACTTTGGGGGGCTTTTAAATCTTGTGCGGGTCACGTGACTTGTGCGTTAGTGTGACCCCAAAAGTTTGCCTCCTGGTTTGGGGCTGCTTCATAATGGAAGGTATGCCCTTGATAACCTTATTCTCCATGAATTTGTCTAATCCTGTTTTTATAGCCATCCAAGTCGCTACGTCTTGCTGGAAGAGATTCCACAATCCCATTCTTCATATATGCGGCGTGAAACAATGCTTTCTTTTGTCTGTCCTGGACAGCTTTTCTTACACAGCTCTCCTTGCCAATGGTATCGCTGGACACTTGCATGTTACGGCCTTGGCTCTCTTCATGTCCCATGACTGCAAGGGAAACATGTGCCTGACGGCAGCAGAGGGGGATGGAGGCCGAGCATCAGGGGAGAGCGAAAGTGAGACGCTGATAGAGACATCCTGACAGCTGCAATGGGTCATCAATAGATCCATCAGGCCAGTAATTTGCAACAAATTTAACATGCATCACTTTAGTCAGGCCATGCTATATCCATCTTGTCATGGCATCAGAGCAAATAACACTTAAATCTGGTGTCACCGCTGACCTTTAGCGACCCTTGAATTGACACCACCATTTGAGTTTGGCCTAGCTGAACAGCAGATGGAGGGAAGATTAGTACAAAAGAGAGAGGATGTGTGTGCGTGGAAGGGGGGCAATTAAGCTTAACCAGACAAACAATTGGATGGAAGAAGGTGGGGAGACTGCATTGCTTAGCACACTCCTTCATGTGTTGCTTGATAGCCTCTTACTGCCACTGTAATCTTTTGTTTGAATCAGATAATAAAATGCATACAGATACCGCGACGACGCCCTCAACATTCAGATGGAATCAGCACTTCATGAGTCACAGTCAAAATGGTGTAAGATGGAACAAACAGGTCTGCTTTCAAGCTATTGTAGTTGGACGGACTGAATAGTTTTACAATTAAAGCCCACCATAAGAACTCGATATTGAAATGTAGCCTTATTTTGAAATGGGACTTGGAGTTTCCTCTTTCTCAGAAGGCTAGCCGGGAATATTATTTCCCAGTTTCCGAATGCCTAATTAAAAGTTACAACATTAATTTAAAAATTGGGTCGGGGCATTAGTTTGCCACCCTCCTGGTTTGCCTCCCAACTTGAAGCATATTGAGAGTTCTCAAGAGAGCTTGCGTTGCGTGGTGGGCACTGAAGTTACTTCCTGGTTTGGGGGGGGCGGGGCTTGCTGGCCACAGGTTGCTGACCCATGCAGTTGCTGGGTTAACTTGCATGTTGCAAGTTTGATGGACAGCCCAGCGTCCTTAAATAGAACCCCCCGCCTAGTGAGGTAAACACTCTGGCTGGAACCTTTGGATCTGACGGAGATTCCGGTTGTGGTGATATTTTGGCCTACAAGCCGTTCGTTTTTTCTTTCCTTGTAATTGCTCAATTTCCTATCGCTGATCTGTTGATTATCCCCTTCTTATTTATTAAGTTGCTATAGTTTATTGTTGCCCCCCCTTTCTTGGTTTAAAACCCTCCCTCCCACCTTATTCCCTTCCCTTATCCCCCCCACCCCTCCTCCTCCCCCGGTAACCCCCCTCCCTCCTCCTTTCCCCCCCGGGGGGGATTCTCTAGGCCCCTTGGGGTGCTCTGACCTGGTCCTCGGGGGATTTGCTTCGGGGGGGGGAGCGCTCGGTGCTGCGCCAGTCCCAGGGCCCCGGAGCGATCCCGGAGTTGCCGCAGGCCTGCGGGGCGCCTCTTGGGGCCGGCGCGCGCTCCGCGGCCGATTCCGACGTGGGCCGGCTTTTTTTAGAGCCCCTGGCCGGGGGTCGTCTGCGGGGGCTGCGCGGGGGCGGCGGCGGTGTCCCGGTGCCCTGCAGCAGCAGGGCGCAGGCGTAGCCGGCTCTTTCTCCTGGCCCCCGGAGCGGCGAGTACGCGTGGCGCGTAGGCGGTGGGACAGGCGTTGCCCACGCGGCCTTGGTTGGCCGCGTTGAGCCGTCCTACGTGTGCCCTGGAGAGGCCGGACGTCGGCGCCATTTTGTTTCATTGATTTTGCTTCTCTCTGCCTTCTTCATTGTAGCCGTGGCGGGAATCGCCATTTTGAGGCCTTTTTTGCTGGTGCTCTAGCGCCACCTCCTGGCGGTTTTCTGCCATTGCGGCCTGATTCCTTGCAATTGGCAGCAGTTTCTAGGTTTTACTTTGACTGTGTCTGTGCACAGTCAGCTGGCAGCACCAGTTTTGTTTGGCCCTGGTTTTGGAGGGAATTTTCCCTGTGCATGATAATAATTGCCTGGTAATTTGTGATATACCAGGCGGTTTTATCTTATTTAGTTATTTTATTTTAATTTATTTTAATATTAATTTTATTTGAGTTAAATTTTATTTATTCATTTATAACAGCATTCAGCTCTCTTGCAGTTGATTGCCGCTCAGAATTCCGGCCTGGTAGCGGCCTGAGGGAGTCTTACCATTACGGTTCAACAACAGTGCTTTCGTTGGTTATACCTGTCTTATTTGCAGAGGGAGTGCTTGGCCTTGCTTTTCCTTGGTCAGATCGTGTTATCAATTGGGTTGTTCACTTTTGATTTTGTCTCCCTTGTGACTGTCCAGGATGTCTCAGAGGGAGGACACTCAGCAGGTGGTTGAAGCGCCATTGGCACAGGGGAGTGGTCAAGGTTCGTCGCAGGCTTCGCCTTCTGCTGGTGCCGCTGAGAAGTTGGAGAGGATCAGCCACGCCATGGCTAAGCTATCGGGTGATCCTGTTGCGTTAGCACGCTTTGAAACTGACCTGGAGGGTCTTTTGCTTCTGTCTTCCCAGGGTGCTGCACGTGAAGGGCCGTCCAAGGCTGTGGCCACCTTATCCCATGCGCCTGATTCCTCCAGCGTGGATGAGGACCTGCCTCTGGCCCAGGCGGCAGCGCTGGTGGCTGCGAGGAAGAAAGTCAAGGGGGCGGGTGGTGCAAAGCGGAAGTCGGCTAGTGGGCGCACGGTCAAGGATGTTGGTGCGACAGGGGGTGCCCCTGGGCAGCGGCGCGCGCCCAGGAAGGGCAAGGCTCCGCGCTCACGCTTGGTGTCTTTTCCAGCTGTTGCAGGTTCCTCCCGCCAGTCGGCCCCTATGGGCGAGTCCTCGGATGACGCCAGCCCTGCTCCGGGTCAAGGATCCCCGGTGGTGGCCCGGTCCCGTGAGAAGTCGCGCCAGACGCGCTCGAAGGCTCGGCGTCAGCATGCCCCGGCGGGGGCTGCCAAGAAGGGCAGTTCATCCCATAGGCTGATCTCTTCTGATTCTTCGGAGCCTGAGGCTGCCGTGGGGCGACGTAAGAAGTCCCCGCGGGCGTCCACATCGCGAGGTCCGGATGTCGAATCTGAGTCTTCCCCAGATGACAGCTTGCTGGTCCCAGCCAGGCCGTCTTCGGGCGGGAAACGCCGCAGACGTCACAGCTGCTGTCACCGCTCCAAGAGGAGAAGGCGCGAGTCCTCCAGCTCAAGCACAGGTACTACGCAGTCGTCCGATGTGGAGCCCGGGGACGAGCTTGGGCTTTATTGGGGCCATGGGGAAGATGCGCTAGGTTTGCCGAGATGGGCGTGGCAGCGTAGGGCCAACTCCCATAGGGCCAGGTATGGGGCCCCGCTTGAATATTTGAATGGTCGCTCGGTTCCGGACACATTGGTTTCCACTAATAAGACCAGGGACATCATTCCTGGCAGCCACCTGCCATCCAGGATCCGGAACAGGATCTTGGAGGGCAGGTATGTGGACATATTCAAGCTGGCCCCTCCTGAGGATGCTCGCCTCGAGTCGGATGGGCCGGGTTCCTCCTCCAGGAAGCGGTCATCAACTGCGAAGGTGGAGAGGACGTTTGAGAGATGGTTGGACTGCTTCCAGGTGTTCTCTGGGATTGTTTCAGCATCTTATCCCAAACGCGCTTTACATTTAATAATTTACCAGTCCATCGTTAGGATGGCCTTTTCCATGGCTGGGGAATTTGCGGCTCTGTCATATGACCGGAAATTCAGGGCTAGGGCCCATAAAATTCCATCGGCTAGGTGGGACAGGCAGGACGTGGGGCTTTGGGCCACATGGGTGGCGCCATACGTCCAGAAAAAGGCCCCAGAGCACCGTCCTTTTCGCATGCCTGCTTCAAAGGCGGCCAAGAGGTACTGTTGCTGGAGTTACAACAAAGGGAATTGTTCGAAGTCCCCATGTAATTTTCCACACGTGTGTGAGAAGTGCGGGGGAACGCACCCGGCAACTTCTTGTGCCCGTGGAAATCGGCCTTTTCGCGGGGGCAGGGGAGGTGGGCAACAGCCTGCGAGACAGGCCCCCTCCCAGCCCGCCGCAGGCACAGGCAAATGAGGCGGTATTTGCGCTGGCGCCGACACCTGTTCGGTTGCAGCCCCTCCTCATTTGGCTGGATAAATATCCTAACCGTAAAGCGGCTCTCTACCTGCGGGAAGGTTTTTCCCATGGTTTCCGGATTCCTGTTTCATCGACTCCCGTGGCAGGCAAGCCGGTTAACCAGAAGTCGGTTAGAGAGATGCCGGAGGTAGCCAGAAAAAAGATAGGGAAGGAGTTGGCACTGGGCCGCATGGCCGGCCCTTTTGCCAGCCCCCCTTTTTCTGGACTCCATGTTTCCCCCCTGGGTGTGGTGCCCAAGAAGGCAGAGGGTGAATTTAGGTTGATTCACAACCTGTCTCATCCTAGAGGCACTTCTGTTAATGATTCCATTCCCCCGGAGCTGTGTTCAGTGCGCTACGCGTCACTGGATGATGCAATTAAAATGGTTAGAAAATTTGGACCTGGGGCCCTGTTGGCGAAATGCGACATTGAATCGGCTTTCCGCCTGTTGCCTATAAATCCTCAGGATTTCTGGCTGCTCGGATTTAAATTTGAGGGTGCTTATTATTTCGATAAAACGATGCCCATGGGTTGCTCGGTGGCCTGTGCGGCCTTCGAAGCATTTAGCACGTTTTTGGACTGGGCCTTGAGGTGCAAAACGGGCTTGCGGGGGGTCACCCATTATTTGGACGATTTTTTACTGGCCTCAAGCGCTGATTCGGGTGAGTGCCTGGCACTCCTGCATGCCTTCGCGGCGCTCACTAACGAGCTGGGTGTTCCTCTTGCCTCTGCCAAGACGGAGGGCCCGGCTACCCAGTTGGTTTATTTGGGTATCAGGCTTGATACAGTGGCGCAGACATCTAGCCTGCCGCCTGATAAAATTATAACTTTGAGAAGTGTCATTACCGAACTGCTCCCCTTAACGAAAGTGACGCTGCGTCAGCTGCAGTCTCTGCTGGGGCACTTGAATTTCGCATGTAGGGTGGTGTCGCCGGGGAGACCTTTTTGCTCCCGCCTGGCGAGACTTACTTCTGGCTTGCGGGCGCCTCACCACCATGTGCGTTTGCCCCTTGATGTGAAGGAAGACTTGCGGACTTGGTTGGTATTCCTGCAGGAATACAATGGGGTGTCCCTCTGGCAGGGCACTTTGAACCTGCGTAGTGATTTTCAGGTTCACTCCGACGCGGCCGGATCCCTGGGCTTTGGGCTCTACTGGCAGGGCAGGTGGTGTGCCATGCCTTGGCCGGTGGCATGGCAGGGGGAGGCGATTACACGGGACTTGACTTTTCTCGAGTTTTTTCCCATTGCAGTGGCCGTGCATATATGGGTTGAGGAATTCAAGGACAAGCGTGTATGCTTTTGGACTGATAACCAGGCGGTGGTGAGCGTCCTGGCAAAACAATCCTCTCGTGCTCCCAGAGTGTCTTCCCTGCTTAGGGCTTTTGTGCTCCAATGCTTGCGTGCCAATATCGTATTCTCAGCACGCTTCGTTCCGGGCCTTTCTAACGATATTGCTGATGCTCTATCCCGTTTCCAGATGGCCCGGTTCAGAACCCTGGCTCCGGAAGCGCGAGAGCATCCGGAGAGCTTTCCAGACCATCTGTGGAGCCTTGGAGACACTTAGCTATGCAGGGAGTAGCTTCTTCAGTTGCCCCTTCCACTTTTGCCTCATATAAAAGGGCGTGGGCTGACTTTGTCGTATTTCACGGTCTCCCTAATTCAGGTCGGCCCGCTTCACCCCCATCATCGGATATGGCATTAGAGTACCTAACACACCTTTTTGCTTTAGGCCGTGCGCCTAGGACCATCAGGATCCAGGCTGCGGCTATTTCATTTTTTGTTAAGCTCTTCTTTAATCAGGATCCTTGCGCCGCCTTTTATGTGCGGCAGGCGATGAAAGGCTGGGCCAGAATGGCACCGTCCCTATCGTCGGCTAGGCGCCCGATCACCTTTTCCCTTTTGTCCAAAATGCGGGCGAGGCTTCGCGTGGTATGTTGGTCACGCTTTGAGGCACGCTTGTTCTCTGCAGCTTTTTCATTGGCTTTTTACGGGGCCCTGCGGGTAGGGGAAGTTGTTCTTGAGGTTTCCCAGCCCGGGGCCTCGAGGGGTTTGCTTTTGGAGGATGTGGATCTTTCGAATTCAGAGGTGGGTGTCACCATTCGAAATTCCAAGACCGACCAATTGGGTCAGGGGGTGCTCATGCGGCTGCCGGCTACAGGGGAGCCAGGCCCGTGCCCGGTGAGGGATACTGCCAAGTACTTGGCGGTGCGCCCTCCTGGGGCAGGCCCCCTGTTGGTGCATGAGGACGGCTTGCCATTGACCAGGCAGCAGTTTGCCAAGGTCATGCGCAAGTCTATTGCTGCTTGTGGCCGTTCTGCGGCAGGTTATGCCCCCCATTCCTTCCGGATTGGCGCAGCCACGTCGGCTGCTCGGTGGGGGCTCACCACCAACAGGATTAAGGAATTGGGGAGGTGGAAATCCAACGCCTACAAGGGCTACATTAGGCGTTGATGTGTGTCTTATTGTTGTGTTTTCTGTTCCCATCAGGTCCTGCACCCGTGCGAGTTTGGATCGTCGGGCACAGCATCGTGTACTGGGCCGGCGCCAGAGCTCGGGAAGCAGGGCTGTGGCCCAACCTTGGACTTTTACCACATGTTGTGGTTTCTTGGTTGGGCAAAAGGGGCATGTTATGGGAGGAGTTGATTCCGTTACTTCGCACCCGTGCTGTTGAAGTGGGTTCGCCTGACGCATTGGTTATACAATTAGGGGAAAATGACTTGACGTCCACAAAGTGCCAGGCGTTGCGGCTCAAGTTCCAACGTGATTTGAGAGAAGTGGCTGTCTTATTCCCAAGGGTGAAGTTATTTTGGTCCCACCTGTTACAGCGGCGCTCCTGGCGTGGAGCGCGTTCGGCTGTGGCGGTGGAACGAGTTCGCAGACGCACTAACAGTGCGGCTGTTCGGGCGACTATGGATGTGGGTGGGGTTGCGATTACTCATCCGGACATTTCAAGCAGGAATGACTCCCTTTATCGCCCTGATGGTGTGCATCTTTCCCCATCGGGAAATGATTTGTGGTTGGGGGCTATTGGGGGGGCCCTGAAGGAGTGGCTGGGTATGTGAGTGGTTTGGCGGTGAGCCGGTGGCTCGTGGCGGTTAGGCATTGGTTCAGTGGTATGGGTGGGCAAGGCCCACCCAGATGTGATGTCAGTATTGGGAATTCCGTTAAAGGAAGCCAGGGGCTCCACATTGCTAGTCCGGGCCCGAAGGGTTGCAGGGCCCATGCAGGAGCCCCTGTGGACCCCTGGGGAGGGGGAGGCGCTGATTTCACCAGCCTCCCTTAACTCTCCCCAGCTAATGGTTTCCCTGTGCTGACAAGTGGTCAGCTCTGTCCAGCGGGACAGATAGTCGTGCTGACTAGGGTCAGCTCTGTCCAAGAGGACGGTTGGAACCAATGCCTACGCAACCACTCACGTGTTTTGTATTCAATAAAGTTGTGGCCAAATTGTTCCCACAAACCCAAACCAAAATTGATGTTTCCAGTGTGAGTTAATCGGTGGGAGTGACTGGGTGCCCTACATACGCAATGTGCCTGAACTGTTTGATCAAACTGCAAAATCCCTTCCCCGGCCAAGATCAGGAGGAATCCCTCTGGTTGCTTAATGTGTTTGGAACGATTCCCAATTTCACGAGGATTTAAAGGTGAAAGAAAAACATTACAAGTAACAGAAATAACAGAGGAACAAGAAGGGAAAAAAGGTTATGTAAACTCAAGGCCTTATTCATGAGGGCAGCAAGCTTACTTTGAGACGTAGTGACTTACTTGAGGCCACCTACTGCGCAGTTGAAGGCGAGGCCCTCTGGGGCTGAGTCCAATAGAGGACCACACTGGCTCTCAGCAACTTTGTTTTACGCCATTATACTCTTTCATATAGGCCCTGAGGCAGCCTGACAAAATTAACACATAAATTCAGAATGACGAAAAGGGGAAGTATTCTGGTAGATGCCATCACGTGATATCGCTATGGATGATGGCACAGATATATGGTGAATAGGAAACAGGAACATTAGTGGCTGCTAACTAAAAGCTAGGATCTACTTGATTGATATTTTCCTGTGCTAGGAAGGTGGGGTTTGTTTGTTTTTGTTTTAATATAGTGAACCTCATTTTATGAATGGGTTCAACGTACTCTAAGCCACCAATCCACTGCACTCCTGAGAGATACATAGAGCATTTTGGAAACCTGGTAGCTGTAGTTGGCAAATGAGGCACATATATGATCTTTTCATAAGAACAGCCCCGCTTAGAACTTATCTTGGAGAATCGTTTTATCTAGAATGCATCACTTCTGCATGTTCTGAAGATGGTACTGAACACTGTTCTTCATCCTTTGGTCCCCAGATGTTGTAGGACTATAACTCCAATTCTAGCTTAGCCCTAATGGTCAGGGATGAGGGAGTTGTAGTCTTACAATATGGGTACCCAAGGTTGAAGAACATTGATGCATAACATCGAAAAAGGCTGTGTTTAAATTTAATGGTCCATTAATGGTCCATTAATGGTCCATTAATGGACTTGCTTTATTTTACAAGCCCATAAGATTAAAATGCAGGTGTTTGCACCCACTTGTAAAAGTGCTCTAAGTCCCACATCAGGGGTGGGGGAAGTTTGACCCTCCAGATGTTGCTGAACTACAACTCCTCCATCCCTGCCCATTGGCCATGCTTGCTGGGGATTGTGAGGGTTGAGGTTCAGCAATGTCTGGAGGGCAAAGTGTCCCCCACTCCTGTTCTATGCCATAATTGTTAACTGAGCAACCGAGAACCTTGAAAATGAACAGGTACCTTCCATTGACATAAAATGGAAATGATGTGAATTTGTTGAATTTGTGAATTTTGATTTCCATAAAATGGAAATGATGTGAATTTGTTGAATTTGTGAATTTTGATTTCCATAAAATGGAAATGATGTGAATTTGAACCCTACACAAGAAAGGGCTCCTGCACAGGACAGGTGGAGCTCAGTGGTAGAGCACATGCATTGCACGCAAAAGGTCCCAGGTTCTCCCTCTGGCATCTCCAGGCAGGGTTAGAAAAGACTTCTACTTGAAACCCAGAAGAGTTGCCACCAGTTATTCTCAACAATACTGAGCTAGGTGATCTGACTTGGCATAAGGTTCTTTCCTAGGGTCTTTCACTTCTATCTCTGGGATAGCTCTGGGTGTTCTGCAAAAAAGATGCTCACTGCGTCAATTTTGTTGATGTTTTTATATGATCGGTGATACCACAAGGCCACATACGTTTGCGGCTGCAGGTTGACATGCAGATTTGCTTTTCTTCTTTCTCATTTCCTGACTGAGATATGAAAAACAGGGGGAAAGTCCAGGGGCACTAGTAGCATTTTAAAAGTATATATACTATATTAATATTTTCAAGTACAATAGTTCCATGCACAAAATATACAAGCATCTAAACAGTATTTAAAAAGTAAAAAGTAAGCTGAAATTTTAAAATGTAGCATCAGGAGGGAAACTCTTTGCTAATATTTTCAAAAATAGCAGTATTTCTAAGGATACCTTTCTTATTATATTTTTACATTGCCGATTCATACAAGTTACACATATTCCAATCGTTCCTATATTCATTATTCTATACCTTCAGGGAACCTTTCATAAATGAATAAGGTATTTTTGTTCTCTTCCACTAACCTTCCATGTTAGGGCTTTCCACAATCCCTACCCAATTCAAATTATGAACTATCTTAACTTCTCTTCTGGGTAAACTGGAGAAAGCATTATGAAGGACAACATTATTAGAGGAACAAGCTTCGCTTGGGAAGAATCAGTACGGTTTCTGCAAAGGGTAGTTCCCCTCACACACCTTTCAGATTTGTTTCTCCTGGTAGATGCTTTGGAAGAGCCTTATTTCAAATATTTTTCTCTTTCTGCTCTTCGGCTGACAAGGCTCCCCGTGGCTTACATAAGATCAATAAGAACAATAACATCTAATTAAAACAGCAAAACAGGTTATTTAAAGAGGATTCCATGATGGCGGTGTCCGTCTTTGTGTTCTGCTCCCAAGCCAGCTGGTTCTAATGCCTTTGGGATGGGAGGGTAGACCCATATCCAGCTGCTGATGCAGCAGATGGGGAAGGAGATGATGGCAGTTTGTTTCACTGATTCTTGCTTCCCCAAGTTGTCTATTCTGGATGGGGGGGCGTACTCCCCCAGAAGGAAGAGGTGTATCGTATGGGGGTGCTCCAAATAATGCAACTGCTTCTTCAGCAAGAGTACATCCCCATTCAGAACAGACAACTTAATAAAGCAACAGAAGAAGAAAGCAATAGATCCATCCAGTCCATTTTGGAATACAGGCAACTCCCAGTTTGCTTCTGCAGCCATCTGCGGAACATGCGTAAGTCTGCCCTGTTCCGCTCCCTTTTCCGGCCACTTCCAGGTCTGCAGCGATGAGCATGTGTGCGGTGGTGAATCAACTGGACGTGCATCATTGAAACTGTTCTCTGTAATTCTATTACTGCTTGGTATGGCACAGCCTCCAAGATGGACAAGAAAAGGCTCCAACGAGCAGCAAGAACTGCAGAAAGGGTAATTGGTGCTAGCTTGCCTTCAATAGAGACACTCTATGCTACCCAAGTTATGAAGAGAGCAGAGGGAATTGTCGCAGATCCTTTGCATCCTTACTTCCATCTGGACGTCGCTACAGGACTTTATACGCAAAAACGACCAGGCACAGGAACAGTTTTTTTCCCTTGTGTCATTAAATAGTTAAATCCATAGTTGTGTAGCGGAAGCAGGGGCGTACCCAGGATCAAAACTAGGGGGGGGGGGCAAGCCATGGTCGTTCAGGTTTGCTTTGAATAGACGCTGATCATTTTTGCTTCTAGGGCTGCCTTCGGGGGGGGGCAGCTGCCCCCTCTGCCCCCCCGGGTATGCCCATGAGCGGAAGGGGAGGCCAATTATGGGTGGGGTTTCTTTACTGTGTCATTGTATGGTGAGTGGAACAGTGTTTGTATAAGGTATGCTTACATTGCAATGTAGCCGAAGCAAAATTCCAAGTATGTTGGAAAATGTACTTGGCCAATAAATTATTCCTATTCCTATTCCTATTCCTATTCCTTCCTATTCCTATCAATCTAATCACGTGCTTTCTAATTCACTTTAAACTATTCTTTAGTAATAACTGACATTATTGCTCAAAGTTTGTTCTATTATAGCTGATCAGACACTGAAATAAACTTTGTGCATGTCCTTGAGCACCCCCCCCCCCGCAGACACCATGTCTAGTGCATTGATACCCAAAATCTTGAAGCCGCCTGCTCATCTCTGGTTTATTCCATCTGCATCTGCCTATCTAGGTAAATAATTATTTTATTTTTTCTGCCCAAACCATGTGTGCTGTTGAGTCCACCAAATGTTTGTGTAATGGGAAGGTAATAAAGTACGGTGGGTGTGCTGCAAACAGTGTTTTATGGTAACAGACAAAGCGGACCTCTTACAAACCCCATGTCTCTAATTTCATTGTAGAAAATTAGATACTCAGAATTTTGCATAAGATAAGTGTATTACTGGGATGCAATTTGGCCCAGGTTCCTAGCTTTCGTGCATGTGGCTCCTTAATAAAAAGTGTCAGTTAAAATGAAAATACAGCTTGGGTAATTAAATTTAATTGGATCTTGTCACTTTAAATCCTCTTCGTTTTTGAGTGTTTCCATAGAATTGCAGCTTCTGGTTTTGCTAATTTCTTTATTGCAAGCTGTGCGCTGAACCTCACTGTCCTATAATAAAGTGGGACCTTGTTTTTGTAGAGGGCTTTGAACCACGACTGCAATAACAAACAAAAGGGATGGCAACTAATTCCATCCAGAGGGGAGGGGGTGGGGGTGAACTCTCTTCCTTTATTGTTCACATGTAATCAGGGAATAAGGTTGGCTTCTTAACTCTTTAATGCTGATTCGTATTGCTGTTTTGTGGAGGCCACTACAATGGCGATACAGTGTGATGCTATGCATTTAGAGGCAGGAAGATAATGATATTTGTACCATGCAAATTGCAGTATTCATACATAGGTCAAACAGGGAACAAGTGGGCACCAGTGCAGATGATGTGTATTGCCTGCCAATAGCCCCTGCTCTGAAATGGAAGGATGATGCTCTCCAGAGGTGAGAGATAACTCAGTTCCTTTATTTCATCTGCACATGCTCATAATCGGAAAGCAGGAAGATTGAAATGTAGATGAAGAAGCAAACTGTTTGTGATCTCAAGTAGAGGGACCATAAAATATGATTAGTCTTCTGCCAATTCCCTAGATGCTAATAAGGCCATCACAATCTATGGCCTTGCTTCAAAATTAAAATCAGTTAATGAGTTGAATACATTTAAGCACCCAGACTTGAGGTATATAATGTATGCTACCGGTAAGGGGGATGTCTGCTTTTTCTGAGACTACCTGTAGCCACCTCAAAATTATTCTGCAGACATCATAAAGCCACACAAGCAGACCTGCCGGGTTGTTCTCTTAGGACTGGGGCACATGTTGTAAGCTCCATGAAGATGCTGTCCCAATAGTCACATGCTCTCAAATGGGGCCAAATGTACAATTCTGAAGACATGAAGAGGCTAGAGGCCTCAGAGTGCGCTATGCCCAGACATTGCATTGCTGGCTCCATGAATGGCAGAGGCAGCAGGCAAAATTCAACATACTCTGTGCGAGGCATCCTGGACTGAAGAAGAAGAGTTTGGATTTGATATCCCGCTTTATCACTACCCGAAGGAGTCTCAAAGCGGCTAACATTCCCCTTTCCCTTCCTCCCCCACAACAAACACTCTGTGAGGTGAGTGGGAATGAGAGACTTCAAAGAAGTGTGACTAGCCCAAGGTCACCCAGCAGCTGCATGTGGAGGAGCGGAGACGCGAACCCGGTTCACCAGATTACGAGTCTACCGCTCTTAACCACTACACCACACTGGCTCTCTGCAGCCCGTTTAAACTCCTGAACTAAACAAGACTTCGCTGTCACCCCCTCACAATGCTTAGCAGAGATTGGGGTTCTTGGATCTAGGTAGCCACTGAATCCTGGCCTTTGCCTTTCAGTTCCGTTCTAGCTCCCATGATCAACCATGGTATCTCGGCAAGGGCTGTTGCATAAACTGCTCCTGCACGAGCTCCAGAAGCTCCAGGCTTGGGGTATATCTGTGCTCTCCTCCTGTGCTTTTCAGACTTCTTGTGGAAGAATAAAATTGAACCAGTGGCAGGTGGTGCCCATTGGTGGTGCCCAACACCACTAACCTGGGCCCCAGACTGTGGGTGCCCAGGCCCGGCCCAGTCACTGGAGCACCAGAGGTAATGAGGTGGCAGCGGTGGGCTGGGCAGCCACGGCAAAACTTTTGTGGGTGCCTGGGCGCTCAGGGTCCCCTGGAGTTGGTGCCTGTGGTGGTACTGGTAGGGTGGAAGTCAGGGAGACCAACGGAAGGTGGAGTCAGAACCAGCATCAGGCAGAGCCAACAAGCTTTGCCCTCATGTTCTATAATGGCAACATAGAGATGGAGGAGCAAGCTGACAGGAGGTGGCTGCCTCTGGATTGGTTGTAAGTAAGAAGGCAGGCAGGTGGAGGTTGGCTGAGGGCAGATTGAAGTTGTTGGGGGCACTGCCCCACTAATGGGCCAGACTTCAGTGGATTGAACCATTCGTTAGATGCAGTTCACCTGGCCAGAAGATCATTCTTGCTGAATTGGACGTAGTTTCGTTTCTCCCCTCGGTTTTGAATAAAAGAAAAAGGTTTTAAGAAGAAGCCTGCAGCCATCCAGCCACTGTCCTCCACATATGATAGCAGCTCCCTCAGCTGGAATACACTGGATATTATCGATGTCCGGTTACCGGAGGCAAATGTTGAAGCTGTGGGATGAGTTAGGCTGCGTTAGGCCTGCGTTCTTGATAAGGGTCAAAGGGGGAATGCAACACTTCGTGCAGTTTACACCCATGCACACTTCATCAAATTTGCTTCAAGGGGAGAACAAAACTTCCTGTGTGTAATTATGATACAAATACCAAAGCAGAACATGTCTCGGACACATTCTTAAGTCATGCAGAAACCATAAAACGAGCTGAACGTGAAATGAAATGCACAGTTGGCCATGCCTGCAATTTATATCCTTGAAAAGGTGTTGCTGAAATGCACTCCCCCCCCGACTTATTTTTTCCTGCCCCCCTCTCAAATGTCCCCGAACTAGCAAAGCAAACCCTTGACATAAAAATGGTGACATTTGGGGCACTTAAAAACTTTATATAACCATGCAGATTTTAGCAAAATGCCTGAATTGATATGTCTTACAAAGTTTTATATTTTAACTGTAAGGAGAGACAGCTGCAGATGGTCAGACCTCTGTGAAATGTGACTGCTTCCCACCCCCCTCATTGTTTCTGCCTTTGATTCTGGGCTGTACCACTAACAGCAATCGGAGGGTGGGGGGGTGGGGTCGACATATTCCCTGTTCCACATTATGGATCAGAAGGTCGGCGGTTCGAATCCCTGCGATGGGATGAGCTCCCGTTGCTCGGTCCCTGCTCCTGCCAACCTTGCAGTTTGAAAGCACGTCAAAGTGCAAGTAGATAAATAGGTACCGCTCTGGCGGGAAGGTAAACGGCGTTTTCGTGCGCTGCTCTGGTTTGCCAGAAGCGGCTTAGTCATGCTGGCCACATGACCCGGAAGCTGTATGCCGGCTCCCTCAGCCAGTAAAGCGAGATGAGCGCCGCAACCCAGAGTTGTCCGCAACTGGACCTAATGGTCAGGGGTCCCTTTACCTTTTACCCTTTTTATTTCCCCACTGTAACCATCTGCAATGCCTCTTCAACAGTTTCTCTTCAACAGTAGCGGACATTGTGGTGGGGCACTGCTGCTCACCTAATCGCTGGTCAGTTGTGTCATTGCTGCATACTGGGAGATAGAGGCAGAGGCGCGAGTTCTGTATTGTGCAAACTCAACTGCGGAGCCAATCCTGGTGTTCATGCTGGTACACTCGCACTGCACCAACCTTGTTGCCTTGCCCCCTCTACCTCATGGTAAGCAGGAATAATGTGACTGAACAGGTCAGTTGAGTGGCAGAACCCCAAGACATCATCCTCTGCTGATTCTCCCTCCTGAGAAACTTAGCAAAAGGGTCTCTCAAATTTCTGTACCCCCAAATAGGATAGAGATTTCTGATTAACCATTTGAACGAACAGCTCTAAAGCCTGCGCTCTGTTCCTGAGCTATCACCCCTGCCCTAACTTACTCTTTTCACTCCTTCCAGAACTATCCCAAGTTATCTAAAGTTACAAGTCATTGTGTATTTGGGAATAGGTTCTATTGAAAACAGTGACTTACCTCCAGTCAACACAGGATAAGATGGCACTGTCTCTTTCATTAAAAAGAGGGTTCTAATAATAATAATAATAATAATAATAATAATAATAATAATAATAATCACCACCACCACCACCACCACCACCACCACCTAAGTAGATTGACTCAACACTGTGTTTTAAAACCTGACTAATAAAAAAATTCTTACAGCTCTGGAAGGAGTGATATTACGATTGCCATCAAATCACCAGGGTTAAAAAGATATTATTTTAACTCCAAGCATATATATATATTTATTTCTCTCTCTCTCTTTAAAAAAGTGGATATACATGCAATGATTACTGATGCAGGTAAGCTACCACCCTTTTTGAATGTGAAATTGAACTAGCAGCCTTTGATCTGAACTGCAGGCTGATCTGAATTCAAGCAAAGCTTGCTGCTAAGCCACATTCCCATTCAATCCATTAAACCATTCACTTCTCTTCTCCTCATCACACTGACTCCTAATTTGACAATGACAAAGAGCTCCACAGTGATTTTAAATTTCATAATTTTAATCTGTCAAGTCTGACATTTAATTAGTGCCCTTCTAACCTGTGCCCGCTTACTTGAAGGTTACTGTTGGTTTTCCTTTAGAAATTTTTTCCTCTGGAAGAGTGGATTAATAAATATGTACATAACTGGCAGGGATAAAGACAATGCGCACACAATGGTCTATTAGTTCCAAATCTAGACAGATGAGGTTAATAATATTTTAAAGTGCTGCTTTATTGTATTAAGAGTGATTAAGCCTTTGGCTCAACCCTGTATGTGTTGTTCATTGAAAACATAAAATATAAGGTCTATTAAGCAAAGTCTAGCAAGAACAGTTACCCAAACTAGGGTAATAGTGTGTTCATAAGTCATATTACAGGATTCTCTTGTAGCTGTAATATTATTTCTTGGGTTTGCCAGGAGAATGGAACATCAAGAAGTGACACATGAGTTGGATTTTAATCAGTAGCAGATCTATTGAGAACATGGCCCTTCAGAAGTCACATGGGGAAAGGTTTTAAATATCATAAATTTGGCTACTGCACGGATGGGTTCTTATTTGGCATAGCTGGGTGAAATGAATTTTTCAAATAAAACAACAACAACCCATGAGGGTAGTAGTCAAAAGCAGCACCCTATAGTCCTAAATTGTACAGATCATCCATCTCCTCAAAATTCTACCACCTTATTGTGCAGTGTGTATGGTCCTCTGACTGTCCTACCACAAGCCAATCAATGGGCTGGGTTGGATTCAAAGGTTCCCTTCCTCCAACAGAAGAACCCTCCGATGACAGGAATGGTTTGTTTTGATCAAGCTCTTTGTTTTTAGAATCTCTTAATGACTTTAGACTCTGTTCACTATGCTAGCCTTCAGCAATGTTGGCTTGCTAGTGGCCATCTCACCTATTATATTTACATTGTCATATTATGTACATATAATGTACACAATATGTGTAATTGTATCTGTACATAGGGTGCGTTGGACCACCCTGGTTTAGAGCATCAGATGTTATAAAAGCTGCCTCATCTGAGTTAGTGACTCACACTAACTAGTTGGTTCTAGTTACAGGTAGGTAGCCGTGTTGGTCTGTCATAGTCAAAACAAAATAAAAAATAAAAAAATTCCTTCCAGTAGCACCTTAGAGACCAACTAAGTTTGTTCTTAGTATGAGCTTTCGTGTGCATGCACACTTCTTCAGATACACAGATATAGTTGGTTCAGATATAGTTGGTTCTATACATTGCTATTTTTTTTTTTTTGTAGAAAAAGAGGTGCTGGAGATCACCACAAACTTCTCCCTTGTTCTCTCAGAATGGCAATTGTGCCCACCTGAGAGGTGCCAGAGCTGAGCTCCAAGGAGCTCAAGCTGAAGAAAAGCCCTGGTTCTATGACTGTTGAGTTAAGAAGCAGCTTTCATGTGGCATGTGAACCAGCAGTAACAGAGAACACTTATCTAGTATTCTACCAGTGTGGGAGCCAGTGTGGTGTAGTGGTTAAGAGCAGTAGACTCGTAATCTGGTGAACAGGGTTCGCTTCCCTGCTCCTCCACATGCAGCTGCTGGGTGACCTTGGGCTAGTCACACTTCTTTGAAGTCTCTCAGCCCCACTCACCTCACAGAGTGTTGTGGGGGAGGAAGGGAAAGGAGAATGTTAGCCACTCTGAGACTCCTTCGGGTAGTGATAAAGCGGGATATCAAATCCAAACTCCTCCTCTTCTTCTTCTTCTTCTTCTTCTTCTTCTTCTTCTTCTTCTACTACTACTACTACTACATCCACCCATCCATCCATCTAGCATGCTCTTGTTACATGGAAGAGCATTCAAACATCCATTCAAGAACATCAGAGAATCCATGTTGGATCTGACCAAAGGCCCATCTAGCCCAAGACTTTGTCCTCACAGTCACCAACCAAATGCCCATGAGAAGCTCACAAGGAGGACGTAAATACAACAGCTCACTAGCCCCCACTCACTTGTATTCTGCACCATATAATTCTACAAAATATACACCACTGTTCTTAGTGTATAGATCAGTTCTTAGTCCTGCAAATCAAATCAAGTCAAGGAGTAGGGGATTTTAATTTACAAGTAAAGCTTTAGTTGATTTATCTACTGAAGATGTAAATTAAAGTTTGAAATCCTTTTAAGAAGTGTCCTGTCCTTATTCATTTTAATATTTTTTCATCTGAAGGTATTAGCATGCAGTATTTTGACTATGGGCATATAACTGTTGTTTCTAATCAAGTACTACTCATAAGGTTTGTAGGTCACTATGATCTTAGTTTGCTATAATATAAGAACATTTTAAACAATCACAAAATACAGAGAATCTTCCTAGTTTTATTTGGAATAAATGAAAAATCGTGTTACAAGAACAAAAGCATATTGCCAAGTTATTAAAGTTCCTGATACCACACCAATTTAAAAGTTCCATAATATATGAGAAGAAAACATTCTGTGAATATACCTTTCAAATGCAGACATTAATAACATGTTAATGTTTTTATTTCCATTTTTTTAATACAGCAACAGATGCTGGAAGCAAAGTGCACTTTATAATTTTCATTAAAGCCACCCCACTTTGTAAACAAGTCTAAACTTTCCCCTTCATCATGGGCATTGAATGGAAGAGCTTACCTTTTTAATATGTGCTGGTTATAACATTTGTTTTGTCGAAACAGAAATGTAATCATCCTTGCAATACAAATCCTTTGAAGTGCATATAATTAACTCGGTGAGATCAAATGCAGGGTCACGATTTTAAACGTCTTAAGAAAAAGAAGAGATGTGAATTTGACCGCTGGCTTGATCCTAAGGCCTGATGTACCCCTCATAAATAAAGGTTGCTGTTTTAAAAATGTTGCTTGCTACAGTACTAGGAGAATGGGAAAGGGATGAGGAAGTCTTGAAATTAGGAGGACAACCTGGAATTGAAATTATATATATTTTTGGGAGGAGTGGGGAATTCAAATGGACAATTATCCTCATTTGAAACATTGTCCATTCCTTCATGGGCATATTAGTAGCATGTGTTGGAGAGACTGTGTTCTTTTTAACACGGCTGTGTTCTTTATTCTGACTTCTGCCTGGTTGTGGTTATGCACCCATGGGTGTTTATAGCACCTGAAAGTGGTGGTCCCCCACCCCATCAGCATTGGGCAAAAGATTCCTGCATTGCAGGGGGTTGGACTAGATGACCCTTGGTGTCCCTTCCAACTCTAGAATTCTATTGTGGCTTCCTTAGCTGCCGTGAGCCTCCTGAGAATCACAGCCACCTACAGTTGTGATTCCTATTTAATTAATGGATTGATTTAAAAAACATACCACAGCAGTTTACAACAATATTAATTTTTTTTTTTTATAAAAAAAGATATAGAAAAAGGAGTGCTGGATCTCACCACGAATGCTTCCCTGAGAGGTGGGGGAAACTGAGTTCCGGCTGAAAAAAACAACCCCTGCATAAAGCAAACAATAAAAATCATAAAAGGTTGGGGAAAAAGTTTAAAAAGAAAGATATTAAACTGTTTCCTAGAACCCAAAATCCTCCAGCTTGACCCCACCCTGACACACAAAACCTAGGAGGAGCAGTCCTGCAAAATCCACTAGGGCAGTCATCCCACAGAAGGCTGATGTAGGGTGTGGAGAGCTGGAAAGTTAAGTTTCAATTCCTTTGTTTGATGAATAACAATGATGTTATTGATCGTTGAGAATGAGTGCGTATTCAATAAATGTTTGACTTTTAAAAAATATCACTGTGCAGGAAATGTGTGGTGCACATCTGTGGCCCCAAGGATCAGTATTGGGGCCTGTGTTTTTTTTGTGCCATTCCCATTATAAGAGAACAAGGGTTCATGGTGAGTTCTGGCACCTCTTTATCTAGAGTAATGCTATCTGCTCATGTGCGGAGTTCATCACACCACACTAATCATAAGCAACCTCCGCCACAAACCTGCCAACATTTCTCCGATGGAAATAGGGACGTCCCATTCCATAATGATAATTTTACTATTTATACCCCACACATCTTATTGGGTTGCCCCAGCCACTCTGGGCAGCCTCCACCATATATAGAAACATAATAAAAACATTAAACATTAAAAAAAAAACACCTTCCCTATACAGGATTACTTTCAGACGGCTTGGGGGTTGGATAACTCCATACCCTCCAACATGTATGCAATGAAAATAGGGACATCTTAAGGCAAAGAGGGACATTCCAGGATTAAAAAAAAAACCGGGATGGCTTTTCTAAATCAGCGACGTACTTGGACACTTGGAGAGTCTGCTTCTATGTTTGAAATTTGGGAGGATACCTTCCAGGTTTGGGGAAGGATGTGGTCATATCCAGACTGACACAGAAGCCAAAGTTTTCATTTTATAAATTCACTGACAAATTCACATAGAGAACACTTCTAGCACTCATACTTTCTTCCTGTGTGACCACATACAGAGCTGAGTTTCTCCCAGCCAAACTCCTTTTCCTTCTGTCCCCTCCCCCCCCCAAGCTATCAATTTAGAAACTGAGGAACTCAGGAAACGAGTGCTACCAGAACAAGCACATGGCTGTGAAGTGATAATTGCCTGTCTGGTTTCTAAGGGGAATGGTTCCTTCTTCTAGAAGGCTGTGACTCCCCACTTATTTATTTATTTGAAATTATTCTGTCGGGGTGACATGGTAGCCCACTTCAGAAATCCCAACCCACACCGGACCGTCCTCCAATATTCCCCCTGGCATTAGTCTTCTGGACCTCTGTGCGCTTGGGGGAAGGACTGCCAGGGACCCTGTGTGTGATCAGCTAAATGTGTGTCGGCTCCTCCTCAAGATTGGGAGCCTGTGGTTGGGCACCTTCTGCTGAATGAGAGCCAGTGTGGTGTAGTGGTTAAGAGCAGTAGTATCGTAATCTGGTGAACCGGGTTCGCGTCTCCGCTCCTCCACATGCAGCTGCTGGGTGACCTTGGGCTAGTCACACTTCTTTGAAGTCTCTCAGCCCCACTCACCTCACAGAGTGTTTGTTGTGGGAGAGGAAGGGAAAGGAGAATGTTAGCCACTTTGAGACTCCTTCGGGTAGTGATAAAGCAGGATATCAAATCCAAACTCTTCTTCTCTTCTTTCTCTTTCCATGTCTGTGGGGAAGGGGCAGAGGCAGGGGAGGGAGGGGGAAAGAGAAGGGGGAGGAGGCGGTAGCCTCTTCTGCTAGCAATGCTGTCCTCCAGTCTGTAGTTGGGGCAAGCCGTAGAGGCGAGTGCGGATCATGTGGGAGGAGGCGAAGGGAGGCAAAGGAGAGGGGGGAGGGCGGGATCCTGGGTGAGTGTGAAGAGCAGACAGGGCAAGGTGGGGGGGGTGTTGAAGAAGGATTGAATTAATTTAGGGAGGACAGGAGAGAGAGTCTGTGAGAGCGAGAAAAGGGGGGGAAGGATCATGGTGAGGATCATGGCACCTTTCCCACCCACCCCCCAGAAAAAAGAGCTGTGCATATATCCCTTGATAGCTACAATTTCAGTTGGTTGTGGCAATCCATGCTTAGCTTTGGACCGAATGCAACAAAATTGATTGGGGTTTAGCAAAACCAGATTTAGAATACTTTTTAAAAAGCTCCAGGCAAGCAAGTATGTAGATGCGTTGCCTTTTATAAGGGTGCATTTCAGCTTAATTCTCCCTCACGAGCATTATCATGATTAAAAGTGTTGGAAAGATTAGAAGAAACTGCTAGAATCCTGCAGTTTGATGTCAAGAAGCATTATCATTCCGAATATAATTTCATTCAGATTTTGAGGAGTAAAAGGCCTCGGAGCCAAAGGTGTGCTTTGAAGGCATAATTCATTACTACAACAATACCGCAGTGACCTGGCTATAGAAACCTAGGCCTATATGCTTGCAACACTTTGATTCGCATTGCAGGAAAGCAATGTGCTGAAGAATTTGCTCATTAGGGTAATGTGTATATATGCAGACAATCTGCTCAAGTACTTTACCCAGGTATTGAAAAGGACAAGAAGCGAACGGGCCTCTGCATTTGCTTCTAAAATTACATTTAAATGCCTGCAAATTTACAACAAATAGTGCCGTGCGTGTTCAACAGAGCTGCTTTCAACCTCCAGGCCACCTGTCTTTCTGATAAATTGCTCTTGTTAGAAATACTATTCTCATTTTCCTATTGCTTAGCACCAGGCAGGGCCTTCAATTCCACTCTGAAGTAATCACCGCAAGCCCACACACATACACAGTCAAGCTCACTGTAAGACCTGAGGCAGATATAAGTGAGTGGATCCAGCACAGCCTTTTTCTCCCAGATTAATTAGATTTTTTTTTTTTTTTTTTTTTTTTTTTTTTGCATACCCTTCATTTGGAGGGGGTCATGAGCTTGGGCCCAGGGAATATTTGTCAAGAGATTGTAGGGGGCGGGGATGCTTTTCCTGATGCAGGCCACCTCTGTGTACATTCCCCAAACACTTTGAGTATGTGTATATATGTTTTTCATGGATGTTGTTCATACCCAATCTCTGAAACTGCAAGTTAGTTTATCCAGCAGTGACTGAGAGAGAGGAAAACATTTTTTTATGGCTCAAACTTTGCTACTCCTGCTTATTTACATATTTATGAGTCAGTTTCAAGGGGTAAAATGGCAGTGGAGATGCTCCTCTTCTCCTCTAGTTAAGGCTCCCTGCTCTCTCCCTTCACCCCCAGTTTGCCCGGGGAATTGCCTTTCTTAGGCTATATTAAATGCAGCATAACAATTTTTTTTAGCTCGCCTGCTCTTTGCAATCCCTAAGTGGTATGTGGAAATGTGGATTTCATCTTAAAACATTAACTTTGTAACATTCCGTGGCCTCCCTAGTTTATATGGAACCAAAGCAGATACAAACAAGCATAATTCATTTATAGTAATATGCTAATGAGTACAGAATACAATTGAGAACTCTTGGTAAAAACAGATTTAGCTAAGGAAACACACTGAGAAATGGAAACTGAGGATAGATTGTGTTTTGCGGGTTTCCTTGCAAAAACGAGAACTCAAAATGGAGCAATGGATTAATGTTGAGCAACAATAGCTGAAGATGAACTGCAGTTCTCAAACTACCAGCATTGCCTTTTCACCTGCCTTCATAATGGGCTGCTAAGAATCACATCTAACTACACTTCCCTATAACATTTTCTGTTTTGGACATTGTTGTCAATGCATTTGATGAGCATTGTTCTGTAGAGGTTTGTTAGGATTCTCGTCACTCTGCGCAAAGGTTACCCCTATCAAACTCATGAACTCAATTTTTTATTGTGCATGGAAAGATGAGCATTGATCCATTCATTCCTTTTATTTGTACGCTGCTTTTCCACGCACACAAAAACTCTCAGAATGGATCACAACAAATAGCAAAACATACATTTTCATAGTAACATAGCAAAACAAAAATATAATAACATACCAAAAACCTGCATTTCAATGCTATATACAGTATATAGAAAGATTACTTAAACAACATGCAGTATCCAATCGCAAAAATAACAAGAGAGCTTCGCAGTTTGACTTTAGTCCTAGAAACACACATCCCATGATGTTGCCCAGTGTCCCTCTCCTGCAGCAGCTTCTTATAAATCTTCCAAGGGTGGGACAGCTGGGAACACCCCTCTTTTGAAGTGACTCATTCACCACATGCCCATTTGTGAGCTTCCTGTAGGCTGTAGGAGACTCAGTTGGCACCCGGTTGTGTGTAGCATCTGGCAATGTACTTAACCACATTTTAGATCAGTTGCTGTGGCATAGTAGAAGTTGCTTCAATTCATGTCTGGATGCTATAGGCCAGGCATGTCCAACTCCCAAGAGACTGTGATCTACTCCCACTATAAAAAAAAACTGGCAGTGATCTACCCATTGGATTGACCAAAGCTGTTGAGCTCCCCCCCCTCATTTTTTTTGGGGGGGGGTGATCAATCAGGATCACACGATTGACCAAGATCAACCAGGGATGCCCCGCGATCGACCGGTAGATCGCAATCGACCAATTGGACATGCCTGCTATAGGCCACTGCCTCCCATCACATAACCAAAGTAGTTATGCCTGATATGTCCCCATACCACCTCCAAAAGACAGGATTTCCTACAGAGAATAATCTTTACTGCATTGTTAGGATGCAAGTTTCCAATTGCTGAAGTTTCCAAATCAAGAGATACACTAATCCCTGTGGAACGCCCTCCCAGCAGAGGTTAAGGAGATGAACAACTATCTGACATTCAGAAGATACCTCAAGGCAGCCCTATTTAGGAAAGCTTTTAACCTGTGATTTTAATGTATTTTGTGTCTGTTGGAAGCCACCCAGAGTGGCTGGGGAGACCCAGCCAGATGGGCGGGATACAAATAAAAAATTATTATTATTATTATTCTCCCATTCTCTGCTGAAGAAGGGAAGTCAGCCAGCCTCAGGATCAACGGTCTTGGATCAAGTCCAACTCTAGTCAAGTTGGGTTAGACTCATTTGCCCTTTACTCTCTCTCCATCCCACCTCTGCGGTGCTGGCGGTATTGTTTCACTCATGGTCATGATCCAGCAGAGAAGTGTGGATAAGTCCATCAAGTTGAGCAAGCTATAGACTAAAGCATTAAGCTTAAATCTGTTCTGGATTGTGGCTATAACAAGAGCCATGTGTTTGTTTGTCACAATGATAGATGCAGACCCGCCAACATTTCTCAGATGAAAACAGGGACATCTTACTCTACATCAGGAAGCTTCTCCTGCGTTTGAGCTCGCTGCACACATGTACGTCATATACACATCTACATCGGTCATCCTGAGCCAATTGCAACCTCTCCGCTGAACCTACCTCTCAAGATTGTTGTAAAGAAAAAATGTGCGAGGGAAAGGATCGTATACCACACCTTCCACAGATAAATGGAATGAAATAAAATGTTAGCAGTAAGCTGCTTTGAGTTCATGTCAGGGAAAAGGGCAGATAATAATAATAATAATAATAATAATAATAATAATAATAATAATAATAGAAAATGTGAGAATGATCAGGAACATACCAGAGAGCAAATCCTATTGAACTCAGTGGGACTTAGTTCTGAGTAAAAATGCTTAGGATTGCAGGGTAATGCTGCACAGTCTTTACCCAGTTACATGGCAGTATGCTCCATTGAATACAGTGGGACTTACCTCTGAGTAGACAGCGTAAGGCTCAATGTACAATAAAGGAATAAACACTCCCCCCACATCCTTAAAAATGGCTTGCTGCTGAAGCATTGCAATTAAAGAATTTAAAGTGGATTGGTGACATTTCCTTCCAAAATTATAGGAAGGGCTTGGTATGCCAGCTTCAACATTTCCTTCATTTGGTGCAAGAATTTTATTTTCAATATAAACAGGACTCTGTTTTTGCACCTACACACACACACACACACACACACACACACACACACCACACACACCACTTTTAATTTTTCTCTAAGACATGGAGGGGAAGGAAAAGGAAAACTGGGACATTCCGGGATCAAAATGGAAACCAGGATGGCTTCTGTAATTCCGGAACTGTCCCTGGAAAATCAGGACACTTGGAGGGTGTGCAGATGTCTTTGGCCAACTTTGCTATGATGTCTTTAGTGCTGGAGTCATATTGCATCCGGTTGGCCACTGTGAGAACAGGAAACTGGACAAGATGGGCCTGTGCTCTGAATCAGTAGGGCTTCTCATATCTCCTTAACAGTGTGAAGCTTCTCATTTTGGGATCGGCTGTCCTTGAATACATTTGAGGATAACAGCACATTTAATTACTGTGAACATCACATTTAGCACCAGTCCTGAAGCAGACAGTCTAAATAAGCCTAGTTATATAGCAATTATAGCTCAGTCAGTGTCACTTAGCATACAGAACTGAAAGCATAAGCTGTACAGCTATGAAAAGGAAAAGAAACAATGCTTCAAAGAATAACCTCCTCACCCCAAGAAAGCAAGCGTTGTTCATTAGCACGAGGCAGTGAGTCCAAATAAATATGTAACCTCTCAAAAGTGTTGAGACCAACCCTAGAGCCTGTTAGGCCTTGTTCTTTCAGAGACCTCGGAAAGGTGAAGGTGAGCCCTTGACACGACACTTTTCATTTGAATTCACTTCCCGCTCTCTGGTTTACTGGAGGTAAGTTCCCTTGGTACCTCAGCGAGCTTCCTTCACACAAAATCACTCTGTATTTGCATTTTGGTTCTAATGTTGAATTCCCCTTATATGATTCAATCTTATTTTCCCAGTGGTACCATTAATATTTTAATTTAATCAGAATTTCAGGAACTTGTTTGCCATCCAGAGCAACTTGGTTACCTGTCAGCCTCCATCAGCTTGTCATATTAGAGGTGATTGTTCCCTGAATCTAATCTACTTTAAATGATTTCATTGGGTAGAGGTCTATAAATCATCTCAGAATGAGCCTGACAGATGAAGGCTTAGGTAAGTAAACAAATCAGGCTTGCTTTACTTTAGGCAGCAATGAACTTGGCTTTATCAACTTCTTATTGATTTCTGCACTCCAAAAGGTCAAAAAAAATCTCTTTAACATAAGAACATTATTAATATAAGTACAGTATTACAACCAACCATAATTAAGATAAGTCCCTACGTTCAGTGATGAGGCTGACTTAAGAACGTTGCAGATGGCATTTCAATAAAGCCCACAGTGCAGTTTGAAATGATGAATCCATTTCCAAACGGTTTGCTTTCCCCCTTTTCCAATCAAAACAGAAATTAACTGAATATTAAGCAGTTCAGGGTCCCTCTGGACTCGGAGCCAAGTTTATAAAGGATAATGTGATAAGGCTGCAGCTGGGAAGCAAAAGGCACAGTACAGTATGTGAATCCTTCAATATGTTCACATTTAGTTACCTAAACGGTATTTAAAAGGGAAAAAAGAGGGGGAAAGCGGAGGTTGGGGGGGGGGAGAAGGGAAGGATTTGAAGTCTCTGAAAACGTTGCTAAGCAATCAGAAATCACATAGTAACTCATGGCAGCCTTTGCGCTTGGTTACGTTAATCAGCAGTTGTCAGAAGGAAGCTGGCAGTAAGGTGCCACTGACAACATGGCTTTCCTAGATGTTAGCATGCCTTCTTTGGGTTTCTGCACTTTATTTATTGTGGGCCAGTGTAGCAGAATAAAATAATGCAAACTTCTGAAATGCCATAATGTGTCTAAGTATACCTTGCCCAGAATTAAAATAAAACATACTTTCCTTGAGTTTACCAGGGAGCGAAGCCATAAAGCTAGACATCTCCCCTCCCAAACCCACAACCCTCTACACCTAATATATTTTAGCCAAGCCGCTGTATTGATAGCATTTGGAGGATCAGGTGACAGAGCTGATAAATCAAGGGTCAGGCGACTCATTATCACTATCCGGTGGGGAGGGGAGGAGAATCGGATGATCAGCACTTAATTTCTAAGAAGAGATTTTAAAAATTAAAATTCAAAAGTCTCCTTACATCTGCTTATCGGAAGCCTCCCTCTAATCCCATTGGTGAGGCAGCCGATTGTGGTTCCCCTATAGTGAAAGAAGGCACTTTGCACATTCTCAAAGCAGCTCTCTTCTTTATTATTACTGTACACATGGTAGAGCTTAGATGTGGCTTTGTAAACAGATTCCAAAGACAGGACCTGGTGAACTAAGAATTAAGCTCTGTGGTTTCCTCTCGCAGATTATTTTAGTTATCCAGGCTATGCATCTGTGGGTGTTTCCAGACAAGCTGTTTGTTTACAAAAAATGTGCTTTCTAATGCAATTACCCCATTACAGTTCTTACCACAAAAGGTCTGGTGAGAGCAATGGAAAATTGCATTGTGAAGTGCAAGGTAACAACCAGTGTCATATAACTTTTGTATGAACATGTCAGGATGAAGGCTCAATGATCAGATGACATCCTACAGCAGGCATCCCCAAACTGCGGCCTTCCAGATGTCTTGGCCTATAACTCCCATGATCCCTAGCTAGCAGGACCAGTGGTCAGGGTTGATGGGAATTGTAGTCCAAAACATCTGGAGGGCCGAAGCTTGAGGACGCCTGTCACAGGGCCAGCCCAAGACATGTTGGCACCCGAGGCAAGCCACAAAATGGCACCTCCCTCTCCGCCAGGGAAGAGGGGGTGAGTGAAGATCTACATCAGGAACAAGGAAGGAATAAAGATCTACAATGGGATCTGCTGCCCCTGTGAATCCTGCTGCCTGAGGTGACATTGTAGTTACATTGAAGTTACATTGTAGTAACTTCTGTGCAAGTTTTGAGTGAAGGATATCATCATGAATGAGGCAGTGTCGTGTAACCTTTGCATGAGCATGTAAAATAAATTCTCAATAAGCAGATGCCATTGTATACCGGTAACCTCTGCACAAATTTAGTTCAAACCTATCAGCATGAATGCTCAACAAACAGCCGGTCTGGAAGCTGTCCTGGGACCTCTTGTAACAGACAAGTCTTCAAAGAAATCAGTTTGATTTCTGGATCTGATTTTTCCCTCACTTAAGTCTAAGGACTCCCCACCCCAACAATTAAAGATATAATAAGAATAATTTTCCACAGTAGTCCTGACAGACAAAGACCCAGTATCCCAATCTTCTTTCCGTAAGGAATGTCAATGGTCATTTAGGAATTTCCTCATTATATGTCAAGTCTGGAGAAAGACAGCTTTTTGCATTCTTTTTAATCAGAACAATGGCACAGGCATTTTCTCCCAAGTTTTGCTTTAGGGTATTTGGAACAACTCCTGTAGTTGATATGAAGCAGAGTACTATATGATTTTTCTTGAGTTTCAGATATGTTTTATTTCCAGGGCTAGGTTGTGGCAGTTAGTCATCTTTTTTTCATACTCAGTTTTGTCAATCTTATGTCTGAGAGGTATCGTCACATCTATTGTAGCAGCTATTTTGGGTTCTTTTGTTCAGCAGAATTTTAATCTGTTGGTTTAACTATTATAATAGGTTCGTCCTAACAGTGGGTGTAGCTGTTATGCTCAAAAACTGGGTCAGCAGTTTAGGTATAGTAAAGTGGCCTTTCTGAACTAATTTGTTGGTACTGCATACCCAGCTGATGAGGGGTGACTTTTGATTGTTTCTGGAAATATATTTTGTACTAGTTAAGAACCAGACATTATCTATTGTTTCCAGTTTTTCTTTAGACTAGCAGGCTTGTACTTGGCATTGCTTGGGAACTCTAGGAGTGGCGTTGTGAAATCAGTGGTTAAAATCCTTTCAGTTTTGAAAGGTTCAGTTCACTATATCTTGATTCAAAATGGCACCCAATTGTATCCAAACAAAGAAAAAAACCTGTCTGCTTAGTTTCATGAACTGTCATGCAAAATTTGGTTACAGTATCTTAAGAGGTGGCCAGACACATTGCAAACAACTTTCCAAAATACATAGCAGATTTTCTGTAACCATTTCTGTCTTTGTAACAATTACAAAGCCTTGAATAGTGGTGATAAACTCTTCAGTGTCTGACGAAGTTTTCAGTGGGGTGGGGTGGGTAAGCTGTGAAGTTCAGGCCATGCAAATTCACCAATGGGAATGCCTGATTGGCAGTGATGTGACCACAGTCCCAATCATAGCTGTCAACTTTCGGATTTGAAAATAAGGGATTTTTTCTAACTTTCGGATTTGAAAATAAGGGATGCCGTGAGGGCGGTGCAATGGCACCAAGTAGCCTCGCCACCCTGCGCTCCAGAGGCTGCGCGTGAACGGGTGAGCGAAAGAGCGAGCGCGTAGATGGCAGGCAGGCTGTCTGTCTGGTTGGGCATGAGGGTCTGGATGCACAAGGCATGCAAGCTCCGCCCCCAGTCGGTCTCAGACTCCTTATTGGCAGCCGAGCAACGCAGCTGAGGAGCCTCCCTGGCCGGCAGGGAGGGAGAGGAGCTGCTTCCTTTGAAATCCGGGAAATTTAAGGGATATCAACAATCTGGGATAGTAGCGGGAAATGGCATTGGAATAAGGGAGTTTCCCGCAAAAAAAGGGATGGTTGACAGCTATGGTCCCAATCTCTGTTCAGATAAGTTTCAGTATTATCAGTTTCAGTGGCTCCACCCAGTGCTCCTGGATCTCAGACCAAACTATATATACTAAGCAGGAGACTTTTTTATTTTTACTTTTTTTTAAAAAAAACCCAGCAACAGCAGTGCTCATGAAATGAATGAGAGCAGTAGCACTTAGGGAATGGTGTCTTTTACCCTTCCCCACAGCACCAATTTCTCCATCCATTCTAGCCCCCCCCCCCATGATGCTATTAGCCCCACTATGGAAAATCGACAGGCACAGTAAGATACATGTCTTCCAGTGGGGCTGATGGTATTTTAAAGGGTAATTTTGAATGGGAAAACAACTTGGGAGGAGGCCGTGGAGATGGCTTGGTTTAAAAATGCCTACCCCTTTAAGAATCCAGTGTACCTGACTATCAGGCTACATTGCATGCATGCACAAAATAAATAAAAAAACATCCCTGGATGAGTTTTATCTATCAGCTGGAAAGGAGAAACATCTCCCCAATTCTCACCTGTCCCTCATACTTCCTGTTAAAGTTAAGTTTAATGTGCATAAAATGCAATGTTTGTATGCATTGAGGTTAAACCTTCTTGCAATAGAAAATCAGTCATCTTTCTAATTCTCCTTTATCTCTAGCTTTGGAACCTGTGGCTTGACTGCATGTTTTGAGATTTTATCAATGGTCTCCCTCACATGCCATGGGGCGACAACGTGAAAATAGGCTGAATTTGCTCAGTAGCAAATGTAGAGTTTAGCTGGCAGCAAAGCCTCTTCCCAGATTGTTTCCTGTAGGTGTTGTGAATCTCCTTAAGCCAAAGCCAGGACGAACTGAGAAAAGTTGACAATATTTAATAGCAAGAAAGAGAGAAGCAGCAGCATGATAAGCAGTAGACCTTGCAAGGTTGTTGGACATCGCCTCCCCCAGCACTACTGCTGCAATCCCACTGGATTCCCCACATGCCCTTCAAGTTTTTTTTTAAAAAAGAAAAATAAGAAGATGTGATCACTGATCTGTTGCAAAATGTATAGTTCAGCCCTGAGATCCTTTAATTGGATGTGCCAGGGATTGATTTGGGAACCTTCTGCATTCAATGCATGTGCTTTCCTACTGAGGTAAGGGCCCCCTAGCTGCAATATTCAGACTGTGATTTACTTATTTTCCTGATGAGCAGCCTTTAAGGCACCCACAATGCTCCTGGGCACCAGGATTCTCTGCAGTTCCTAAGCCTGCTAGGTTCACTTATTTATCGTTTTGATTATATTTTGATTTTTCAAAAAAAAAAAAAATTACATTTGAGACACTTAAATGCCTCCATTCCTAGTTAGGTCTGTTTTAAGTTCTCGGTTTATATCTGAGTTATTGCTTGTAAAACAGCATTTAATTTAAAGCTGCAGCTGCACTGACATCAGAAATAGTATTTTATTTAAATGAGATGTAGGAATGGCAATGACTTTCAATATTGTTCTTACCTACTTTCAGATCTTATTTAAAGGGCGTATTGGTTCCAGAAGAGTTCAGTTTTTAAAACAGTAAATGTTAAGCAATCAGAATTACAATGATGTATAAAAGGAGGAGAGGAATAATAATAAAAAAGTAGACTGTGAGCCCCTGATGTTTTCTACATATGCATTGCAGTGTGACACATATTGATTTTTCTTTTGGAGCTTCAGTCAAACGAGGGAAGGGGGGGCGCATTTTAACATGGAACAAACAGGGATGCAACCACATCTAAAGCAAGGGAGGAAGTTTTCATGGGGTTGAGAAAAGTAACTGAAGAAACATGAGCAAGAAACATTAGGTCTATGAGCTAGAGAGCATAGACTCATAGAATTGTAGAGCTGGAAGAGCCATCTTGTCTAATGCAGGTTATTCGCAGCTGAAGAATCCTTGACTGGTGGCCTTGACTGTTTAAAAACCTCCAAGGAAAGCGAGTCCATCACCTTCTGAGGTATTTCATTCAACTGTTGAACGACTCTTACCATTGGTTTTAAATTCCTAGCTTATAATTTTAACCTGTTATATTCAGTACCTCCAGGGCTACACTGCAAGACTACAGCTATTAGCTTCCATGGACAGTGCCATGCAAAACAGGTCACCTGACACAATTGTGACAACAGATGAAGGGGTGGACCTAGTGCTCTTGTCTCTGCATGTTCAGACTACTTGCGCCAGGATTAACTTCAGTACATAGGGTACTTTTAGCACTTATCCTGTTAACTTTAATCAAGTGCTCCAATTTAAGTGATATGGTCACTTTGTGATTTGGTCACACATTCATAGCATGATTCCAACACCTCACCACCAGCACAGGTAAAGATCAGGACAATGTGAAGTTTGGGTTTAAACAACCTCCCTCCAAAATAATGTTTAATATGGAATACTTGGTGTGACTGTAAAGCTGCAGCCACATTTCCCAGAAGGACGGGACTTAATATCACCTTGAAACTTTGGGAAATTATTAAGATCAATATCCCATGCTTCAAATGTGAATCTTCATTTTTCTTTTCATGCAAAAGTGTGCCAGAATATTCTCTCATATAAGACAGTACAATATTGCGTGATGGGAAATGTCTGTGAAAATAAATTGTTTTCAACAGTTTCAGCTACCATTTGAATAACAAAGAGGAAACACCAGGATATTTGATTTGCAGCAATTTCCTTCTTTGTATCTCCAAGAAAAGGGGAAGGAGTAAAAGTGAGATCATTTAACAAGGCTCTATTAAGACCCCCCCAATTTCCCCCAGATTTTGTAAATTTGAAATAAACTGGGCCTGTGAAAACGTTAAAATATCTTGATGCTTATGTTGCTATGTTATTAGATCAAAGTTAACACCTTTCTTCTTTGGGTATTTAAAAGGTAGAATCTATTTTACAGACTGACTTCAGAGTAAATTCACAAACACCCCAGTCCTAAACTAGACATTTACCTGAACCCAAAATAAAAGCTGTAGGAGCAAATCACAATGTCTTCATCTCCCTTCTTGCTATAATGTGCTTATGTCTATACATATAGAAGGCAAAATTGTGTGAACTACCACTCCCCTTTTTGAGAGAAAAGAATCAGATGGCTTAAGTATCTGCACAGGGTAAGTGTTCAGGTAGCATATTACATTTTAAGTGCTTTGGAGAGTGTTTTGTATGACTACTCGTTTGCCCTGGGGGCAGATCATTTAACCCAGGTAAGCATCTGAACCAGGAAATAGACTCTTGAGCAGGTGTGGAGAACTTTTTACAGCAGTCTTTACAAAATAACTTTGGCCACAATATTGTTAGAGTCAGTATCTTAAAACCAGCTTGCCTCGTGTTATTGTGAGGACAGAATGAATGAATGAGGACAGAATGAATGAATGAGGACAGAATGAATGAATGAATGAGGACAGAATGAATGAATGAGGACAGAACTGTACTATTGTGACCCACGAAAGTGTAGGGTGTAATTTCTCGATGGCAGTCTCTTCGGCCAGATGCAGTTGTGTCAAGCAAATGATGAAAAAGACTCAGCTAAACATAAACACATCTCCAACCCCCGATCTAAAATATTCCAGTTAGATTTCACTGCTCTTGCTCCAAGATTATTTGTGAAGAGAACTGGGCAGTGGGAGACAGTAGACGAGCACCAATGTAATGTTTAAAGCAAACTTCTTGTGAGGTATTCAGGTAAGCCTTTCTGTTTGGTACAGCAGGCTTGGTCGATTTGGTTCTCCTCAGAGCACACATTTCTCGATTCTTATGACTGCATCAAGGACATGATTGCTGCAACATATATTGGTGGGTAGACGGCTAACACAGCAGGCAAATGCTAGCACTATAAGACAAATGATAGGTATAAATTATTTGCAAGCTCGCGAAACAGCAATTTGACTTTTTATGAGCCTGTAACAATGCCCCCAGAGACGAATGTGTGAATTTCTGTAGATCATTGCATTTTCATGGCCATGGCATTAAGTAAAGATTGCAGCTCCAGGTTTTGAATTTCCTCACTCATAAATAAGGGCCATTTTTGGTTTTTATGTCTGATTTTTGCATGAAATATGTATATTCTAATCCTTGCTGAGATGCCTTCAAGGAATAATAGTGGCAGCTTTTTTGGTATAAAATTTCATCTCGTATGTTTGCAGAAACCATACATCTTTGGTGTCGAGGTTGCAGCACCTTTATCAAGGGCTTTGTATCAAAACCGCATCCACTTGTATTCTAATGTTTAGCAATTTGCTGATCATGCATGACAGATTTACAGAACTAACATGTTCTAGAGATGTGGAAGCTTTATTCCACAAAAAAAGCCCATTGCTGATTCATAGAATCTCACTGCCACAGACCTCATTCTCATCATAAATACATTACACTTATTGGTTCTGACTGCTTTTAAAGCAACCCTCTTAAGAAGGAATTTGCTGTTTTAGGATATCGTCAAGTAGCAGCCAAGATAGGTACCTCTTGGGGAAAAAAGACCAATCTTTGTGGGTTCTGGCTCCTGTGAGCTAATCTTCTAGTTGTTCAATTATGCTGGAACTACAGTATTTTCCTTGTATAACACGCCCCCTATTTGGGGGGACTGAAATTTAAGAAAATGGGGGAAGATGGCTATATTACCAGAGTTGTTGAGCTTTTTTTGGGGGGGGGGGTTGCCCATGGCTGTTGAGTTTATTTTGGGGGGGGGGAGGGATGCAGAAAATCACTAACCCGAATGAAAAGCACTCAGAATCGCTCGCGTCGCAGAAGCCGACAAGTGTTTGCCCGTTCTCAAACACCAGCAGAAAAACGAATGCCCAATTGCCACAGCGGCAGCCAATCAACAGCAGCCCTTGACGCAGGAACCTATCAGCCGCCCAATTAACGCAGGAGCAGCAAATCTAAAGCAGCCCTTGCCGCAGCCAACCATCACCCACCAAATTGCCACTTACAAGCTGCAGCTCGCGGCTGCAACCAATCACTCAGTCCCTGATGCACTGCCCATCTATAAGACGAGCCCCGTTTTTTAATACTATTTTTGAGTAAAAAACCCTCGTCTAATACACAGAAAAGTACGGTACATATTATAAAAATCTTCTCAAGCTGCCCCTACCCCTACAATTTGTAGCTCAGTTTGCCTCTTGTCCTACCAGCATTCTGCTGAGCATCTTCTTGTCCATGCCTGGCAGTCACCTTCAAAAACCCCTAGGTCACTGCCTCCTTCTCTCTCTACCCTCATATCCCAATATATCCCTGCCTGAAACCTGCACTGTTCTCAGACATAGAAAGTTACTCTGTAAGTTTACCCTGTAAACAACACCCCCCTCGTTCATCCTCTCTGCCGCTTATTCCTGGAGATGCTCCGTAGAAAGCCTACGGGATTCTGCCTCTCTCTCATCCTTTCAATCCCTCTTCAGAATCCACATTTTCTGTGGATCATTCAGCACAATCCTGAAAGGGTGAACAGAGATAGCTGTCCCAATTGTCCACCTCCATTTGAGCATAATGATTTGGGACACTCATTTCCGTAATTTGCCGGGGAGGAGCAGGCTGAGATCCTGGGCCCAGTTCAGGGAAAAGGGGACACATGCAATTCCCCCTTCATCCCCGTTTTAAATTGTTTTTATTAAATGCATTCTTGGGTTGCCCCTTCACCCTCCCTTTTAAAAACAGCTTAGATGCCCCTAGGACCAGTAATGGGCCTCTGGTCACCTTCATGGCTGTTCTGCCAGAGTGACTCAGGAATGACACTGCCATGCAAGCATCATTCCTGTTGCATTTTGGGAAATATATATGGCAGCTAAGGATGTGAGGTGGCAGTAATTTCCATCCTGTCTTGTATTCATCACAACCGGCACTGTTTCCGTTCTGCTACAGTTTGGCTAGCACTAAGGCCTGTGTTATTTGTCTCACGATCTGCTATGGCCAAAACAAAAGAAGTTAAATATGTAATTAAATGCATAATTATCTTAAATACATTTTAGTGGAAGGGAGATGCCAAAAACAATGCAGAAAGTAACACGATTGTTTCGGCAATGTTCACGGATGGAAAAAACACCAAGAGAAGCAAAACCTGCTCATATTTGCTTGTGGTGATTTATTAAAAGGAATAATACAACACCTTTGCAATAGTATAGAAAGTTTAAATTAGAATGTTGGTGTAGTGTTGGACTACTAGGGATGTCAATTTGAAGTTTCTCACTTTTATTCAGTTTGCCACATTTCCACATCAGTTTGAGAATTTGGGGATTTTTTTTTAAAAAAAAACTCCTCACAAAATGTCCAACATTTTAATGCACATTTCTCCTAAAATACACACCTGTAAATGCTATTTACACCAATATATGCATTTATACACACACTTTATGATATGCATTTCTGTACATATTCTCGTACACTTTTGAAGAAGAAAATTCATAAAAGTGTGAATTTCAAAGCATTGCTGCCTTTTGTTTTGAGTATTGTTTTAGGAAATTCAAATTACTGAGGGTCATATTAAAATGCAAACCAAACAAAATTTCTTTCCCATCTCTAAGAACCGCAAAGAAAATCTGTCTGTATTGCATGTAAAAAAGGAGAAGCAAAGTTTAAGGGTTCCCCTCCTCCTTTTCTGAATTTCTTTTTTCCTGGCTGCCTCAAAGGCAGGCATTAAAATGTGGGAGAAAATCCTTATTTTGATTTATTATTCTTTAAGCGGACCGATTTAGGCTGTCATGATGTGTGCCTTTGAAACTTCATGACTTCAGTTAGAAGGAAACAACTGTTGTATTTTAATCGGAAGATTCATGTCTGCCGATTGCTCCGTTGTTTCCGAAATGGAGTAGTACGTCTTTCCTCTAAAGTTGTACGTATTTTCCTCAGAGCTGTCATTAGTGGGGGCCTAAAAGGCTAATCCCTCCATAATTGTACCTCTCCTGAATGTATATATTTTAATATCTATAGATACCATGTTTGAGCTGAGCTTCCAGTGCCAAGGAAAATCTTGGATTCTGTTCAGTTTTCTTCACATTCATTTTCCTGCCCACTTAACAAAATTACATTCAATGAGCTGTGGGAGAAATTCACATCAACGGGCCATGTAATGCAATTTCTGGTATATATGCAGGAAGAAAAAAAAATTCCTACATTTCCTTTCATTTCTGTCAAAATCAATCAAATTGTACTGAACTGAACATAATCTCTTAGAGAGGGCGCGGGGGAGGGGGAGACCCAGGCAAGGCAGTTCCAGTGAAATAAACTCTCTTACATGGTAACAGGCACATATTTAAGAGATCTCTGTTTTCTTTTTCTTTTTTAATCATGCCTAATTAGTTTTTTTTAATCACCCACACAACTAAGGCTCTTCCCTGCATAATTTATGACATAGAGGGGCCGGTGTCAGAAATCAAATGTTGTAAATTAAAAATAACAAGTTTGAGACTAGTGATTCAATTAAAACCCTAGAAAACATTGGATTATGCATAATTGAGAACTTGTATGCAGAGATGCTTGTCATGTCTGTCAGCTCGGATGGGGAGGGGGAGGATTGGATTGGAACTGTCAAGAGCATTTAAATCAACTCTGTAAAAAAAAAAGGAAAAAAGAAAACAAAGATGATATTTATTATTAACTTCCAGCGTTCAGAAATAAAACTGAGAGGTATTTAAATTGAATGCGCAGATGACAAGGCTTTATTTATAGCAGAAGTTATAAAACTTAGTAATGACCCTTCCTGGCAAAGATGTAAAGCTATCACTGTGCAGTCGAGCTGCAGCCTACAATGCAAGGATTCAGCAGCTGGCTGTGCTATTGCTAACAGACAGGCTTGTGAGCAGGAAGGGCAGAGGTGCAGTCCAGATCGAGGAGACAAGGCCATGTTCCTCCCAAGTTTTTTTTAAGTTCGTTTGCCCACTTTTTTTTAAAAAAAACAAAAAGCCCGAGCGCTAGAAGATGCTTCGCAGACACAAAAATGCATAGGAATGAAGCGATTTCTGTAAAATGTTGTTCCTCTCCTCCGCTCCACCAGACAGCCTTGCTTCTGCTGGCATATTTGCAGTATTAAAATTTACAACACCCTTTGCCTCCCACCATCCTTCTCCTTCCCTCGCCAGCAAAAGAGGCCAGTATGTAACTTTTTCATTTCAAACCGCTGCCTCAGCAGTAAACCGGGCTGTTGAAAGGTAAGGAAAAAAGCTAGCCAGGGAGATGTTTCTCATTTAAACATAAATAGTATTTTTCAACCCCGGCTTTACCAACAAGGCTTTTGAAGAGCACAGACTCCAAACCTCGGCAGTGGAATATTTTTACAGCAACTTCCTGTATTTTTGTTAAAACAACAGCAGACCCAAACTCACAGGTTATGCAAGCCTCCGCCCACTTCCTTTCAAAGCAGCTACTTTAGGCTAGTTGGATGATTTCGGAGTAAGTTTCTCGGTAGTGGGACCCCCTTCCCATCAGATGTCATGCAGATAAACAATTACACAACCTTTCGAGGACATCTGAAGGCAGCCTTGTATTGGGAAGTTTTAAATATGTGCTGTATTTTTTTAAAAAAATATACTATGTTGGAAGCCCCTAAAGTAGCTGGGGCAACCCAGTTAGATGGGTGGGGTATATTATTATTATTATTATTATTATTATTATTATTATTATTAGTCCTTTTGAGCTTTCTGTCACAGGTTAATTGGCAGTGTGGTTGTCTACATGGCTGCTGAGGCATAAGCTTCAATGAATTCAATCCAAACTGGGTACAATCCAAACTGCCCTCAGCCCAGTGTGTAAGGGACAGGCAGGATGCAGGAGGCAAGAATCAGAGGCAGCAGAAGCTTCCGAGCCGGAGGGTGGAGCACAGGATGGGTTGGGAGAAGAGGAGGAAGAAGCAAGTCAGGCAAGTAAAGGGCCAGGCGCTTCCCCACCTTCTCCTGCACCACTGTCTCACAGAACCAGGAGGGGACTGAAATGGGATGAGCAAAGGAAGTTGCCACGAAGGCTCAGTCTCAGACTGTGTATGTGCAGCCCTTTGGGGTTGCACCATAAAGTGGTGAAGGGAGCATAGTCCTTTGTTTCTGTAGAAGCCACTGCTTTATCTTGGACAATAAAGAGTTAACTTCCTGCCATGTCCGTTCCTTTGGCTGTGAAGCACCCTTGACACAGTGTGGTTTGTCAGAGCAACGGGGCTACCACTGCATCCTCAGCCCCGCCACACAGAGCAGCCAAAGTGGAGGGTGGACTGGCCTGAATTGGGCCAAAAACAGTTGTCACATTTGACAGCAAAAACAGAGGCCCATTCCATTCCACCACAGTCAATTTGCTCTGGTCCACACCACAGACCAGGAGTAGCCAATGTTAAGCCCTCCAGATACTGCTAGAGTACAACTCCCATCTTCCCTGGCCATTGGCCATGCTGGCTTGGGATAATGGGAGTTGTAGTCCAACAACATCTGGAAGGGGGCACCATGCTGGCTACCATTGCTCACAGCATAGGATTGTTTTGGGTATGGTTATAGTTTGAGACAATTAATAGGATAGGGCTATTTAGTATTCAGTGAAGTATCAGAAAGAAGGGATGGTTCAGTAGAGGGGATGAAGATGGTTCAGTAGAGGGGATGAAGCACATGCCTTTAGGTATGTTCCAACTTGGTTGCTCTTGTATAGTTTGTGTGTAAACAATATGAGTCCATCTTATTGTATATCTAAGATTCAACCATTGTAAATAGCAATCACGTGGCTAAAAGTCTACAGATAAGATGGGGGTGATATTTGAGCAATTTGCTTTTCATAACCCTCTGTTGCCGTTTTCAAATCTTTACCATACTAAATTCCTCAGATAGCCTGTGATCACTTGGTAGCATTTACATAAACTATCTTTGTATCTCTTTCATCATCTTTCTTTGATGTTTTATTAGTTACAAGGTTTAGCCTAGAAAAGTCTTTGCAATTTCTCTTTCCTTAAATATATACATATATAAGGAAGATTTAATTTAAGCCATTCTGAGAATTCTTCAAATTAAACATGGACTAAAAATGTGAGCAAGAAGGCAATGGAAGTGATTAATAATATGTCTGAAATCAGGTTATTGTTTAAAAGGGACAGCATGTTAAAAAGGGCAGTCTGTTTTAAGATTGATATAAGCTGCAAATGAGAAATGCAATTGAGCCGGTCAGACCCTCACCTGGAGTACTGTGTTTAGTTCTGGGAGCCACATTTTAAGAAGGACATTGACAAACTGGAGCATGCCCAGTGGAGAGTGAGGTGTCTGGAAACCAAATCCTATCAGGAATTGTTGAAAGAGCAGGCCATGCTTAGCCTTGAGAAGAGAGGAGGGGACATGATAGCAGTCTTCCAACATCTGAAGGGCTGTTACTTTTCTCCGTTGATCAAAACTAAAGCTATGTGAATACTTCAATTTCAGTTTCTCAGTTTCTCGTCGTCCCTCCCCAGTCTTCAGTTCTCCACATCATTTTTAAAAAATCATGAAAATTAACCAGCATTTTAGTGCAAATTTCTCCTAATATGAAAATTTATACACAGTAATTTACCACGATACAATGCACTTTTATATGTCATTTCCACAAATATATGCATTTTTCTCCACATTTTACCCTAGTGTATACATTCTTGTACACATTACTTGACAAAATTAAGAGAAGTGCACATTTAGAAGGATGACTGTGTTTCAGAAAGTGTGTACTAGGTTCACCTTCAAATGAGAAATGAATAGAATTGTTCCTCCATCCCTATAAAAGAGGGCAGAACTAGAACTAATGGTTGGAAATGGCAAGGAAACAGATGATGGCTAAAGTTTAAGAGAAACTTTGTAACCACTTGATGGAGATGCAGACTGCTTCAGGAGATGGTGAGCAGCAGAAGAAGAAGAGTTTGGATTTTATCACTACCCGAAGGAGTCTCAAAGCGGCTAACATTCTCCTTTCCCTTCCTCACCCACAACAAACACTCTGTGAGGTGAGTGAGGCTGAGAGACTTCAGAGAAGTGTGACTAGCCCAAGGTCACCCAGCAGCTGCATGTGGAGGAGCGGAGACGCGAACCCGGTTCACCAGATTACGAGTCTACTGCTCCTAACCACTACACCACACTGGCTTTCCTTACTGGAGTTACTTAAGCAGAGGCTAGACGGGCATCTGCCAGGGATGTTGTAGTTGCAAGATTATTGCACTGAGCATTGTGGTGGATGAGTAGGTGACCTCTAACATTCTGTAATTCTGTAGTCCAGGCTTAGCTCACAGGTATCTCAAAGTAGACAATCCCAGGCAGCAGAATCTAAATAGTCAGCATAATATGATACACCAGAAGTTTAGCTGCCAAGCTACACTACCTGATTCTGCATCTGCTTGCAGTAAACAATTACTTAATTTACTGTGAAATGTGTGAACTTTTACAGCAAATGAATTAAAAGCAGTGAACAGTTGCTTTTGTAACTCAAGATGTGGAGTTTTGAAAAAGATCACAATTTCAAGGCCAACTTATGGGAAAAGAACCAGAATGTGCATGAATTTGTTGTATTCTTCAGTGGCAGAATGTATTCTGCTGAACTTGGCAGAACATAATCAATAGTTTCAATGGAAACCATGGGAAAGATGAATTCACACACTTATATATGCAAGATGATGACAATTACTGTTTGAGTAATGTTATATTTAGAATCCTGGAGTTTATTGGAAGCTAAAACTCAGTCAGAAGTTAATTGTCTAAATAAATACATTTCAATCAAATGTCAAATATTTCTGGGTGTGGGGGGAGATAGAAAAAAACCACCACACATTGACACCAAAATACATTCTTTTAGTTATAAAAATCTGCTGCCAGGGTCCTTTTGTAAATAAAAATAGCACTGGCAATGAACATGGATTTGAAATGTTTAGGGAGGGGATACAGAATTTTATTAATAAAAAACAGATATTGTGCTTGTTATCTGACAGGCATATATCACCTATCGGTTGAAGAAAAAGACCTGTCAACAGTAGGTGCAATTATACTCACAGTGATCATATTAAATTAGTGAAATGCCCGTTAAAGGCTGTAATGAAGAGATGCAAATTCAGGGAAATTCTATATAATGACTGCACTCTTCTCCTAATCGAATGATAGCATTAGAGAAGACCAACTGGTTTTCTTGGCATCCATTCTGGAGGGGGGGACAAATAGCATCCTTTGGTTTCCTTTTCAAATGGTCCCTGCACTTGTGCTCCCAGACCTGCTTTGTATATTATACACAGAATGTGCCTATCACTGAAAATGGCATCATGAATCTGTTGCTTTTTCAGGGTGTGGACATGCACAAGATTTGGGGAGGGACCAAACTTACCAGAGCTCTTCACAGCTTCAATTGGCCACTGGCAACTGCCATTTTGGATCTTCCCAGAACGTCCCATGAGGGAGGATGTGTTTGCAGTTGTCAGAGCTGAAAGGCATGGATTTCTTCCTGAAAACTGTGCTACTTCCTCAAACTACCTACAAACATCCTTAATTTGTGCTAGAGTTGGTTTTTGGGGAAAGAGAACTGAGAGCCTACTTGGGGCATAGAAATGATTAACCACAGCCCTTGTCAGGGATTGGCTGGATGAGGAGGAGTGGTGGAAGCTGCCTGACCAAGAGCCCCTCAGGGAAAGCACAGAGGGAGAGGATTTGAATCCTGGTTCCTGGTGGTGGGAAATCAGCCCAGAGGAGGAGAAAAGCTGGGAGGTGCTAGAGGCTGGGAGCTTAGAGGAGGATGAACAGGCAGGCGCCCCAGCTCACAGGAATTGTAGAGATGGCATCCACCTCAAGCAGCACATGTTGAAGAATAGCAGGGAGGAATGGAGAGGTGCTGAAGGACAGAGTTGTGTGTGCCATGCAACTGCCCTTCACCTTCTCTCCTACTGTCTTTAGGATGAACAGGCAGGCGCCCCAGCTCACAGGAATTGTAGAGATGGCATCCACCTCAAGCAGCACATGTTGAAGAATAGCAGGGAGGAATGGAGAGGTGCTGAAGGACAGAGTTGTGTGTGCCATGCAACTGCCCTTCACCTTCTCTCCTACTGTCTTTAGGTGTGATGGAAGACACTGTTGCATCACCAGTGTCGAAGTAAGATTCAACTCTTGTATCGAGGCAGGGGGCACCATATTTGCCTTTGACTCAGGCAGCTAAATACCTTGAGCTAGGCCCTTGTTCCTTCAAATAAACTGATTGGAGAAGCCCTAAAATGGAGAAGAGGTCACACATAAAAAAATAATAATCTCAGGATCACTGTACAATGTCTAAATTGTACTGGAAAGTGACATGAGTTCCATTAGAATCACTGACTTCATTTCAAAATGCTAGATCTAGAAGAAAATATATGTAAAATTAATGCTGATGGTTTTGATTTCTTTAAAAAAAATTTTTTCAAGTAGAACAAAAAGTGAATGTGTTGGTATAACTTTAAAAATTAATTGGGATTGACCCATTTCGTAAGATCCCATGAAGAATGGCGCATCAAGATGTTGCGTGGTTATAAAAGAAATAGAATAACTCAACATAAAAAAAGAATTAAACAAGTGTTTGAAAATACAGGTTCTAAAATCCCCAAACCATTAAAAAAGTAGTAAGTGAAATCCCCAAAATAACAGGATCAAAAAAACATCAAAGCAGGCACATATACATCAACAATTAGAACAGTATTAATTAGCAACAATGTTCTTTAATCTATAAATAATAAGCGATCAAACGGCCCCACAGAGAGGTGTATAACAATCCATAGAATTTCACAATCTGAGGTCAAAAAGTCTTTTAAAAATCCCTGTGGCTGGTTTTTAGAGTCTTTCTTATAATTCAACTGTGGGAATTCATTCCCAGGTGGAACAATGCATTTCAAAATAAAGACCTTAAAACCTCATATAAGCTTCAGATCAGATGAGGAGCGAACTGTATTTATCTTCTACATTTTCTTTTTAGATCAAGGAGAGACGTGACACCCATGATTAAAAAGGTTTGCAACTAGCTTGGCATATGTTAAAAAAAAAAGCTCAATGGACTCATGAAGATATTATCCCAGATATCAATACTATTACCAGTCTTCACAGAAGGGTGAACAATGTCAAGCCGGTACTTGCAATTAGCAAGTGATTGGGCCACCACCAGGCGGACAGTGTTTGACTGATCCTTAACCTGCCTACTATAAGCAGAATTTAAGTCATTAAGATTTTGTTCCGATAATAATACTGCATAATACTGGTGGTGGAAAGAAATATACACATTAGAATGAGAAATAGGGACCTGAAAGATTGCAGGGGATGCAGAATGGAGCTCCGAGGGGGAATAAAGAAGGATTCCTTCCTCGCCACCACTTCCTGCTCCACCCAGAGATGTTGCCCCACATTTCTTCTTCTAAGCGCTGGGTCATAGGGAAGGCTTCTTTTATCTGGCCTAACCTTCACTCTCCCCAGATCAGCCAACCACCACCACTGAACGGATCATGAGGATTTGCCTTGTGTCAAGGGGATCAATGCACGGCACCTCCCATTTTTGCAGGCAGAGCAGTGATGCAGTGGAAAGAGAACTGAGCTCCGGGACTCTGGGCAATGATATCTTCTGAAGGAGAACATCAGATCCTCCTGGCTTTTGCATGTGAATGAGGTGATAATGAGGCTTTCAATTTTTGTTGGTGACATATTAGCATGCAGGGGGCTACCAGTGGTCAGTGATCTTCATTCAGGTGGTACATGGCCGTGAATCTTTTTTTTTTTATGCTTTAGCATCTTGCACAGTGCATTACAGTGGCCAAACAGCAGGCAGAAAAAAAATCAATATGTGGTCTACCAAGAGTGTCAGCAATTTTCAAGTGGTCTGTGAGGAGGGAGTTTAAGAACCACTGGCATGGATTTTATACTCCTCTTTTTATAAAAGAATGTCAACATAGTGTTTGTTTTGCTTAGATACTGACCTCCGCTCACCGTGAACATTCCACTCCTTCCTCATGAGAAACCCAAGGTTAGAATCCTGTGCCGACTTTCCTGAGAGTAACCCCCATTTAAACACAAAGAGACGTACTTCTGAGGGTGGATCTGCAAACAGGAAAGAAACGCTATAAATAAGTCAGAAATTAAATGGTTGTTTTTTTAAAAAATGTATTTTTATTAAAGATTTCTTTGTTTACAAAGGTATGTGCCATGCCTCTTTTTCAAGTTACATTTTCTACAGTTCAGTTTCATTTGTTGAGACATTAGTGTTACATTAGGAAGAAAAGGGGGAAGAGGTGGAGGGGGCACGGTGAGTGGGGGTGGGGTCAGGTGGTGGTGTTCCTATTTTACTTTATGTGTGGGGTTTTGTGTCAGCGTCACTTGTGCAGGTTCTCTTTACTATTTGCTCTTTGGGGTTAGCCTAGGGTGTGGTTGTTTGTTTGTAATTGGCTGTATTGGACTTTGTTTTCATGTGTGAGTGGGTGGGTGGGTGTTTTGGATCAGGTTAGCCATATTGATTCATATAGAAATTAAATTGTTATAACAAAAGAAGAAAACACGCTATGGAAAATCACTTAGAATTTTGCTTTGCTCTCCAGCACCATATGGTGTTGCATGTTTATAATGCGTTCAAAACACATTTTTTGTTGCATGTTTATAATGCGTTCAAAACACATTTTTTGACTAATGTAGCTGAGTCCTGAGTAAACATGTAATGTAAGTTAAATTTACAGTGAATTCTAATGTCTAGACGTTAGCTTATTATTGTGCAGTAGCATTTGCGGAAAATAATGTGTAGTGAGTACCTTATCTCAGACAAAGCCAACAGAGGAACGATGGTTGTAAGGAAGAAAGGAAGGACAAAGGTGGACTCTGGTAGGTCTTTAGAATACAGAAATTCCAAGGAATAGAGAATGAATCTGAAGTAGGAAGGGGGAAAAGGGGATATTAAAGGGGAGCGGGAAACAGCAGCTCTTCAGACCACAGGGATTCCTATAGCCTGGTGTCCGAATAACTCATGCATCAGTCACAGTTCTGACTTCACTCATTGGCTTCGAACACTGGAAGGCGGGAGCAGTTAGGCAGACGTATCTCACAGAAATCACTTAGAAGGGTGTTTACACATTTTTGCTTTATAACTTTCCTTTTTATTAAGGCAGTTACACCATTTGCACCATTATAAATCCACCCAGACTCCCATCCCCCATAACACCCCCAACCATTAACATGGAAGTCTTGTTCACTCAAGAGTTGCTCACCTTTCAAATAAGTTATTTGAATAAGTTATGTTTTGTCGGTAATTAAGGCCTTAGGCAAAGTATGACTTGTGCTCTTTGCAATGATAAAATATTAGGAAATACTTACCTTTTAAACACACCAATATTCTGCTTTCACAACAGCACTCAAAGCATTCACCAATATGGATACTGTATGTGGTGTTATGTGTATAAATATTGAATAATCATTAATATATTTAGCACGTACAACCAGTCCTTCAGTGGGTTCGCTGAAATCAGCAGCTTCAGCCAAAGCCCATCATCAGTGTCTCTGGTGTAAATGCTTTGAAGTAAATATTGCTCTGTGCTGAGGAGGGAGACCAGAAATTTAAAGTATGGACTAAAAAGGAAGATTGCATTCAGCTTTCAGGAGAGTGTACTTTTTGGCAAAGGTAGGCATGGAATGGAACTGTATCCATAAAACTGAGATAAAGCTGACTATCTCAATATCTCAAATAACTTATTTAGGCAGAAAGCTAGATAGCAGACATGAGGAAAGTTTAACTGAAGTTATTGGAAAATAACACTGGCTTTTAGGATTTGCCCTTACCGGAACTTATTGGAACTCAGTTCCGGCACCTCTCAGGTGGGTGCAATTGCCATGATGAGAGAACAAGGGAGACATTCATGGTGAGTTCTGGCACCTTTTTTTTTTTTAAAGAAAAACAGCACTCTGCAAAATGAGTTATAATGTGCAGCAGAAAGATTGGATATAGGCATAAACTTTCAACAGATGACTTTTCATATGTCTGCATATGGTAAATGTATAAGAGGACACCATGTCACAAATGGTTGTGCTTGGCTTTAGCTCATTTTCCTATCACTTGGTGAGGTAACGACAGGAGAAATGGAACGCCATATACAGGTCACCTGAACCCTTCAAGACTGAACTCCTTAAGGAACTCCCAAACTGTCTACCAACACCATTCTTCAATCTTCCAGCCCATATTACAAAAGATGCCAGTGGACCTTCCAGAAAAATATGGAATGGTAGCAACCTGCAGTAGTCTAGGCTTTCAAATTCCCACTCCTCAAAGAGGATCATCAATAGGATGGATTGGGCCCTGTTTGGCTATTGAATTTATTGCCTTAACTTGTTTGCTAGCTGGGAGTTGTCCTTGGTACTGCAGACCCAGCTTCTTTTTCATATTTGAGTGCCTGTTTTTTTTTTTGGGGGGGGTAAAATGTCTGCCTGGTGGTCACCACTGGGTGAGTTCTTTTCATGTTCTGACTAGCTAGGACTGGACACAAGGGCATTCTAAAAGGCTAGGCGATTTTTTTTAAAAAAAATGAAAATTGTCACTAAATGAGGGCAAGCAACAGCTAAATTTGCAATAAGGGAGCTTCAGCAGAAATTTGGATAGCTACTTACAGACATAAAACCTAAAAGTACACCTGAATAATTGAAATTATCCAGGGAGTCAGTGGTGCTTTGAAAGCAATAGGAAGGAAGACAGGGACAGTGAAAAGAAGCAAAATAAATTAGTTGTACCTGAATCTCCCCACCTCCTTGCTGGTAGTGCTTTTGGAGATCTAAAATAGGTGACAAAGAGTAACATATTGGGACTAATGGGCACATAAAACAGTCACAAGTCATTCACCTGCTTGTGATTGATTGACTGATAGATTTTTTTTTCTTTTTTACCGAAGTATGCAACACTCCTGAAATCTGCCTCCTTACTAGAGGACTGGAAGATGGCCAATGTAACCTCATTACAAAAACTCCAATGGGGATCTAAGAAATTATTGCTCTGCCACATTAACTTTAGTTATAGGTGAAGTACTGAAAATAATTTAAGGCTTGGTTGGTTAAACAGAATCACAAGGCTTGCTGAGAAATAGGATCAGCGTAACTTTTGCAGAGAGAAGCATTGAGGAGTGTCAACAAGTATGTAGAGCTATCTGAAGCACAGACCACAAGACATTTCGATTTTCATGAAGTGTCTAGCAAAGTACTCACGTTTCAAAGCTTTGCTGCAGAACAGTCTGAAAGCTAGTTTCATATAAACATTACATGAACAAAATGACAAAGTAACACATTGCAAACAAACAATGCTATTCACTCATTTATGTCCTTTATGCAGCTTAGCAAATCTTCCTCTCTCTGATCCCAGAGAGAGACTCCATTATGCTTGTTCATCATTGCAGAGTTTCTCTGCTACAATTGCTCCTGCTACTAGCCACCTCTGTCTTCTCAAGTTTCCTCTCCTGCTGTGAGAGCTGCAGCTCAGGTTGGCTATGAGTCATCAGGCAACTTAATTCACAAGAATGGAAGAAACACCAGCCTTCCACTTTCACCCAGAGTGGATCCTCTTGGGCAGTGCTTTTTTTTCAAAACAAAAAAATGTTTAGGGGTACACTCATTTTGACTCAAGATAATCACCATTTTATAGTTCAAATTGGGAATACAGTCAATGGACAAAAGTACAAAGATTCACAAAATGTTTAGGGGTATGTGTGTTATGGAACGGTCTTTACACTCCGGAAAGACACAGCAAAGACACATGCCCGACTGGCATGATCTCGCCTTCCAGGATGATCATTCGGGAGCTTATCAGCTTCTTCAGCCCGAACATCACAGTGACTGGTGTCGGCAGACATCCAGCACACATAGTAATCAGCAGAAAGTGTGCGCAGTAGCGTAACAGACCACAGCAGCTCAGCATTGTAGCTAAAACTACTTTATTACATATCTACACACACGGAGATCTACATGATGACTCCCTCTCTCTCTAGCATCAGGCAGCCGAGAGAGAACAAAGGACAAGAGTCCTATTTAGAGGATACATAGCAAGACAAGACTTCCTGTCTGCCATCACTTCCCCCTTCCACTCTGTGGGATGAAAAACAAAAATACAGTCATGTGATAACAATAAGCCCATGACTGCACACAGGGAATGAATCTAATAACAATGTGTACCCCTGCGTCCCTCCAGAAAAAAGCACTGCTCTCAGGTAAGGTAAACTTATCTTCACAGCATTCCAAATACAATGCATTCAAACACAGCATTTATATACACTAAACTTAAAACTTTAACATTCCAGGTGACCCAGGACTCAAATCAAACAGGTTATGAGTAATATGAAATGCTTCATACTTATACAAAGCTCCATTAGTACAGACAGTCATGATCTTTGCATGAAGGCTAAGGTGGGCACAGGTACTGCACAGGTCTCCAGTCCTTGCCCCCATGTCGAGAAGCATAGGAGCATTAATACGTTAAGAGGGCTAAATAATGGGTTGGAATAAGTGTACGTTTTTCACAATGGAAGAAGCAAAACACTGAGGTTCTCCTAAAGATCTCTGTGCTAGAACATCCAGCTGAGAGCTGCTTCACACCATACATGGCAGCCAATTTTTGTTGTGGGAAATAACAGTGTGAAGGAAAGGCATTCATTATCTAAATATTTGGAAACAATTGTCGGGGCAGAGCAGCAGTTTGCCTCATTTTCTTGGCGCTCTGTGTCCACGGTTAGAGAAACGCCTCCCATTCATGTGTTCCAAGTTAACTGTGGAAAATATATATGTGGAATAACAGTATATGCCCATGTAAAGTTATAGCTGCATGTGAACTGTGGATTGTTTTTGATTGGCGGTAAATTCCCATCAGACAACGGGAAAAGACTTCATCTTCTGCATATTCCATTTATGAAATGCAATATCACAATATGTGGTGATGGGCAAGACTTTGGCTTTTATAAACAATTAGGACTTTAGCTTTTAAAAACAATTAGGCAAACTGGTAGAAGATAGGTCTATCAGTGGCTGTTAGCCATGGCAGCAGAAATGGAAAATGTTCAGAGTACGTAGTATTCCTATGATTACCAGATGCTAAGGGAGCTGGATTTTTTATCTGATCCAGCAAGCAACATCTCATCTTAATATATTATGAATTAAGAATCAATATAAATTATTATTTTAAAAATTCTCATTCCAAACTTACAAAAATATCAGTGAAATATAATCCTTCAGTGTTAAATCATTTCAGTTCAGTGGGACTTACTCCCAGATAAGCATGTACAGGCTTGCAGCCTAAAACAATTTTTGTCATGATAGGTTTTAAAAAAATATTCTTAAGCATAGGTTCAAATAACATATGCTACAGAGTTCCAGCAGCTGAACGAGAGTGTGCTGTGTATAATTTGTATCAGAGGCACTTGGTCTTGAAATATAAATAAAACCAGTTTGGTACATTGGAGAATTCTAATTCTTAATCTTTCCTTCCCTACTTCAGATGTACAACATATAACTAATCTGACATCTGAAGAGGATACCAGGGGAAATATAGTTCAGTACATGACATAAACAAACAGGATGCACTAACATATTACATGCAGTATAGAAAGTGCAGGGGGCTGCTGGTGGAACATCCTTCAATATTAAGTTTCTCGCTGCTGTAAAGAAAGAGAACAATTTCAGTGGTTGCTCTTTAGAAATGCGAGCAGTTGGAATTAATGTTTTATGGGTAACACAACATCTGAGGGGGGAAATCTTCATTCAAGTTCAGCATAAGGAAATGTAGCTGAAATGCCATGATTATGGTAGCTGTATCCTGTTTATGCAATACTAATACGGCTGTGCTAGATCAGAACTAAAGACGGGACTTGTCTGGATATTCTAGCCAACCATATTCTCCTCCCTCTGCCCCCATTATCATCGTCCATGGAAAAGATTATGTGGAGAATCCCCAGTGTGACTTGGGATAGATACAACAGAAACAGAATGACAGCCCTATCTATATAGCTTTGCCATCTCTTGTACTTGGCATGGACTTTTAAATCTCCCTGTTCAGCGGGAGCCAGAGCATCTACTGCTCCTCTTGCCCATTTGCTCCACCCTCCTTCTCAGTCATCTGCTGTGGCAAGCAAGCCTCCAAGTTTGCCAGACAGCCAGTGGTTGGGGTGAGGTACTGTATAAAGGTCAGATAGAGACCTGGAAGTGGATTGCTAGGAACAACAGTGGCTACATCCTGCATCCTGTCTCATGCATCAGGAGATGTTAAGATCCACGACTAGTGTCTGGGATGAGAGGTGGGAACCTTGCTTATTGAGGATTCTCATGGTACTTTGGGTAGCTGCTGCAATCACCAAGTGACTGTGGACACTAGCTCTCGTCAGGCAATCTGGCTAAAACAACCTGTGAGGGAGACTGGTGCTGAGCATCCTGTCTCTGCCCCATTCCCTTCTGGGAATTAGAGAATGATGGCATGAAGCAGGGAGCCAGCTTCTACTTAGGTGGGCTTCCTGTGTGATATAGAACTAAGGATATCAGAGGATTCCAGCAGAAACAGAAATGGGCATGGAAATTACAAGGAAATTATTCATTCCATGTCTGGAAAGGAAATAAACCCAGCAAACATGATCACTTGAACGTCAATAATGAGGACACATACCAAATCTCTGCTGGAAGAATATTCCTACAGCAGGGGATCTGTGACACAAAGTGCCCAATTTCTGGTTGAGGCCAATCAGTAACATGGGGGACAACTACCACCATCTAGTCAGTCAGCATTCCACGGTCACTAAGCAGACTCGGGCCACATCTGCATTATACATTTGGAGTGGTACAATGCCGCTTTAAACAGTCATGGCTTCCCCCAAAGCATTCTGGGAACTGCAGGCTGTTAGAGATGCTGTGAGGTATTCCCTCCGCAGAGCCACAATTTCCAGAGTTAAATGTGAAGAGGGATTGATTGTTAAACTACACTGGGATTTATATCTCTCCGAGTGGAATGGGGGTCTCCTAAAAACTCTCCTAAAAAGCCTTTCTTGATTGGGCTGCTTTGGGGTCCACCCTCCCAACTTACAGTTTTTCTTTTCTAAAGATTTTTAATGTTTCTGCAAACCTTGTGATTCCCCTGAGCCTGCTGATACCTCCTTCTGCATTAATGGCACCTTTTTTCCCTTTTTCCTTTTGTTACATAAGGGACTCAGCTATACAGCTGCAAATAAAACATTTTAAGTGTGTTTTAAGTGCAATATACAATGGGACACTAGAAGGCGATGGTGAGCCTTATGGAAAATTCAATGTATTTTTTTTTTTTAAAAAAAACATTTTCAGAACGGTTTTTATATGTGAGTAGATTCCACCAAGGGCTGACATCCAGAGAATCGACATCACTCTTGGTTTACAAGATGATAATGCCATAATATTATGCTGCTTACAATAAAATCACAAGCGATGCCAGCATGGAGTTAACATAGAGAGTGTGAAGGAATGCAAATGTATATAACGTAATAGACTTCCTTCTGAACACAATGGTTAAGTAGGATTTGTGCTTTCTCCAATGTGATATAGGCAACATCTGTCCACTGAGGTGTACTACTTATTTAAGTGTAATTCTTATTTTTAAAAAGCTACCCAGGGGGACAGCTCTTTGGTGATCACTCTTAGATTATGTAGTAACACTAATTCCAAGGCATTTTACAGTTCACATCAGGGACTCTGAACATTACAGAACACTCTCCCACCCACTTCTAATAACTGCAAAATTGTTGCCTTGCCAAAGAAGTCTATTTAAGCTGAAAGTACTGTATTTTTCTGTGTATAAGACTAGTTCCCCCCCCCCTAAAAAATAATCTCAAAAATTAGGGGGCGTCTTATACATGGATAGTGCTGAGGGTGGTCTGGCGACAATCTGAGCCCCCCAAAATAGGGGGTGTCTTATATATGGGGGGGTCTTATAGACAGAAAAATATGGTAATTTTTTCCCTGCGGGGAGGGTGGCTATCCATATGTCTATCAACTGCAGGCTGTGCTAGCAGTCTTTTTGAGTTTTCAAACCACCACATCCCATTCACAAACGAGTACATTTCCATAACCCCATGTGAATGACCATGTTTATTTAATAGAAAAATCTGTTTTAGTTAGGTTGTAATTCTCGCCCACCCCCGATAATGCAGCAAATGCATCTGAAAACAAATGGTTACAACAATCCTTCTTTTATAGCTGATCTCTTTTTCATGGGATGTAAATGTTTTAAATCAGGGGTGGGGAACCTCAAGTCTAGGGGCCAAATGCGACTCCCTACCTGGCCCTCAGGACTCTCTCTCCAGGCCACAGTCCTCACTCCCCTTGCCGCTCAATCCTGGCCAGTTTCCAAACAGTAACATTCGAATAAGGAACCATGTGGGAATTAGCCATGCTAGAGCAGTGGTGCAGCTGCATCCATCCATTCAAGAAGGAATCAGGCCCTATGTGTGACTATGGGGAAATAAAGAAGCACATCCATGACACTGGAGTAAATCTGTGATTGTCCTTGGATGCCAGCACCTGAAGGGAGTGGCATCTGAATTCACTAGCTGGAGTGGGATCTGAATGAAAATAGCCTCAAAGGGATCTTCAGAGCCAAAGGAAATTTCAGGTAAGGGTTCCATTGGTCCAAAATTTCTAAGACTATTCTCCCGGGCTCAGGAAACTTAGGAAGGCTAAGGCCAATGGTTTGCTTCCAAGTGAACAGGCATAGACTTGGGCTGCATGTCTTGTAACGCACTGGGCATACAATGAGGCAAAAGCTGTATTCAGCACGTAATGAAAATGGTATATCAGTTTCAGGGTTTGCATGACACCAGCCTTCTGCAAACTTCTCCCATTCTATTAATTCAGCACTAGGTCTGGAATGCAGGGGGAGAATAATAACCTGTAGGTAGCTATTAAGTAACATGACTCACTGCAGAGGCACAATTATTATTAAAGGGCAAATTTGCCAGTTTCCGCTTTAGCGCTGTGCATGAAAGGGTAACAAGGATAACGTTCAGGGTTAAAAATAGAAAGGGAGGCATACCACCAGGGCATCCGGCACCAGGGGAAGTTTTGCGTGCAAATATGTATTTGGATTATAGCCCTGACAGCCTAAGTGACTTTATTAATGAACGATCCCATTATATTAAGTTGCATTAATAGCCATAAACAAATTCATACACTGATACCCACTGGAAACATAATATTTTCTTTCTCTGAGAACATATGCTGCAAACCGTGGAACAGGGCCCTGAGTAATTTTGGAGTGAGTAATTTCCGAATGAGCAATTACGAATGACTAAAGTGCAATGGCTCCCCGAAGCATCATCACAATTTCTGCAGCGAGTGTTTAATTGTAGCCAGACTGTGTAACCTTAACGTGGCCTGTGTCCTTGCCATAACCCTAGGCACGAGCTCCACTCTCCAACATATGGGAAAATTTTTCAAGCTGATTGCTCCAATCTGATTAGGGGAAGTTATGTAGATGCCATTTATTCAGCATCTTGTTACCACACTCCAACAGCTGCTTTGCAACATATTCCCATTAAAGTCATTTTCTCCTGGCTCCCATTCCACCATGGCTGCTAAAGTCATTGTGACTGAGCTGATTGTTTTTTTTCCGGGGGTGCCAACAATGTTTGCATTATCAGGTTGGCAGAGAGAGAGAGAGAGAGAGGAAGAGAGAGAGAAACCTCCTGTGGAAAGTAATAGCTGATTGGCTGCCTCGAGATCAAGGGCACATCTGCATGAGAATTTCCCTTTGCTTCCTGTTCCGCACTTTAGCACCAGATCTGAACCTCTGGAAAAGATTCCCCAAACAAGTAGGCCTGGTTTATGAACGCATGTTCGGCACTTCATCATGGCTGCAATACCAAGTGATGACTTGCGTGTGTGAACGGGGTGTTGCAGTTAGAGCTCCACAAACAGAGCTTTTGTATTTTCTGACATCACTTCAAATGCAGCGCTGCATACAAGTCCGCTGCCAGGCATCAAGTGTACAATAATCAAGTGCAGAGCGGGGGAAAGTGATGTACGTGCATGAGCAAGCTAGGCCCCAGACACACAATAATAGGGTGCAAAAGAAACATGGGTGGATGATGTTGTGGAAATGGGCGGGGAGCTCAGCAGGCTGAGATTTGGGTGTGTGTGGTTCAAATATACTGACAAGGCCATGTGGGTTGGTGTGTATGTGCTGTCACCCATTTCTGTCTCTCTACTTAGGTTGTGCAATCAAATGAGAGTTGCCGTATTTCAAAAAGTGAAATCTGGACACAAAAGTTGTTGAGTTTTTTGTTTGTTTGTTTGTTTTTTTAGGGCGGGAGTTGTTGACTTTTGTTTTGCTTTGTTTTGGCCAAAGTTCTTGAGCTTTTTTTTTTTTTTTTTCAAAAAACAAAAACACAAAACAGTTTTGGGGAGATTCACCCAAAAATCAAGACTTCCAATATGGGCTGCCTTACACCCGGATTTCCCTGGACATTTTAACTGATTTCTGGAAATACTGCCCTGACACTATTTTTGGCAGACAAATCCCAGATATGTCTGGGAAATTCTGGATGTATGGCAACCCTATCAAAATCCCTTTGTGAGTTTACAAATTTACATTCTGACGGTGATGTAAGAAGAAGGAATCTCTGGGAGAAAGGTTAGGAATTTGCATTGGGCAATTCCAGAAGAAGGGTTTTCAAATATTTTCTAGAAATCGGGAGCAAAAACCTAAATAATCCCTGTTGGATCTTCTTGAAGCCAAGACAAAAACAACAGTAGCCAATTTCTTGGAGTAGGTTGGAAGCTGACTTCATAGTTCATTAGGAAAAACTCATACTGTAGTTTTTTTTAGGAAGAACTTGTATCAGGCTCTGAGTATCCCTCCTCTAGGCCTACTGGATGCCAGCAGGATTGTTTCGTGGGTCTGTCTATACATATTTCATCCATTTAAAATACTTATAAACTGCTTTAATAATTAAGAATCCCAAAGCACCGTACAATGGAACAAAAAGCATACAATATATGTAATAAAACAGTATCAAAGCAGCATAAAAATACAATTCCATGACTTCACAATAGATATGACCACTATCACAGAAAGCCAGCAGCCACCTCTGACCACTGTGAGAACACTGTGAGAATCCTGCTGCTTCATGTGTGACAGACCCTCCAAGTGTCCCTATTTTCCAGGGTTACACCCCTGATTTAGAGAAGCCATCCCGGTTTCCGATTTGATCCCGGAATGTCTCGCTTTTCCTTAGGACGTCCCTATTTTCATTGGAGAAATGTTGGAAAGTATCGAGTTATTTGACTTTTGAGCTGTCTGAAGGCAATCCTGTATAGGGAAGTTTTTTAAAAATGTTTAATGTTTTATTATGTGTTTATATATGTTGGAAGCTGCCCAGAGTGGCTGGGGCAACCCAGTAAGATGTGTAGGGTATAAATAGTAAAATTATCATTATGGAATGGGACGTCCCTATTTTCATTGGAGAAATGTTGGAGGGTATGGTGAGGTAGAGGATAATGTATCATTGCCAGTGCTGAAATAAGATTCAATTGCCTCTTCAGGTGGCATCTGAACATGGAGTATGGAGTGTGTGTGTAGGATCTTGTCTTTCATCCTGAGAAGAAAAAGAAGAAGAAGAAGAAGAAGAAGAGGAGGAGGAGTTTGGATTTGATATCGCGCTTTATCACTACTCGAAGGAGTCTCAAAGCAGCTAACATTCTCCTTTCCCTTCCTTCCCCACAACAAACACTCTGTGAGGTGAGTGGGGCTGAGAGACTTCAAAGAAGTGTGACTAGCCCAAGGTCACCCAGCAGCTGCATGTGGAGGAGCGGAGACGCGAACCCGGTTCACCAGATTACGAGTCTACTGCTCTTAACCACTACACCGCACTGACTCTCAAAACCACCCTGGGTTCTTCTCTCTTGGGACTATTGGGCACTGTTCTCTGTGTTCTCTATTCAGTCACCAGGCCTTTGTCTAAGCCAGGGTTTCCCAGACTTGGGTCTCCAGCTGTTTTTGGACTACAACTCCCATCATCCCTAGGTAGCAGGACCTTTAGTCACAGATGATGGGAACTGTAGTCTAAAAACAGCTGGAGACCCAAGTTTGGGAAACCCTGGTCTAGACCCTATGTCTAAGGGATTTCTGCAAGTCAATTTCTCTTTATTATGTCTTAGTTATATCAGGAAAGCGCGCACACACACACTTGAAAAGAATGAGGATGCTTGCAGTGGCAAGCCTATAGAACATCTACTCTAAAGGAATAACTATTTGTGAAAACGTAACAGGTTTAACCAGCAATGTAACGGCCAGTCTTTTTTCTACATTTCACAGCCTCAGCAGAAGAGACAACATAGAACAACAACAACATGGCATTCTTTGTATGACAAAAGCCAACAAAGGAAGCTTCTGGGGAAATAGAAGCCTTTCTGTTGAAGTCATATTTTCCAAATTAAAAGAAAAAAAATTGCATTCCTAAGTGATGGTGCCTCTGCATGTAGGACCACAAGAAAGTGACTTGCGCCAATACTTTTGGCCAATAAGAAATGTCCCTCTCTCTTGCTCAGCCATGCATTCCACACTTGCCTATTCACACTTGTTTGGAAAATAAACTTTTAACAAAACAATCTGATGGGCTGCAGCATATCTCTGTCTATTTCTGGCTTCGATGCTCCAGACTTAAAAACAGTTCAAGATGCTACTTGTCTGTAAATCTGTGAAACTGACCTCTGGGATTTTCAGCCCTGTATTACAGAAAGTGAAAATGGGAAAAGTGAGCTTCCCCCCCCCCCTGCCTTTCACAGTAAAAGAAACACTGAGAGACGAATAGTCGTGGAATAATAATCCTGTTCTATCAGACCAGCTTTTCGCCTCTTTCCTTGTATCTTCCAGTCAGCACTGCTAACGCAGTCACAACTGGCCTTGCTAATTAAACCTCCACTAACTGGATAAGGTCCTTTCCACACTTACCATTTATAGTGGTATAGTTGCTGGGGTTTTCTTAGATTTTCTGGCATGTTGCCTCACAACATTGTCATTATTCAGCCAGTGTTCTGGAATAATGTACTCAAAAAACTTATTTTCCTTCTGCCGCAAGAAAACACCCGACTTTCGTGAAAGATCCTAATTTGCATGACATTTTCACTACTGCTGGCTGAGGAGGGAACACGGCACATAAGAAATAAAACACTCAATACAATGAGATAATTCAGTAAATAATCCCCTATGTGAATGGAGGACAAGGATACAAAGAGAATAACAGGCGCTACAAGCCCTTGTCGTTTGTTAACATTTTGTTCCTATCATGGATTGGGGATCTGTGGGTGGGACTGGCAACCATCAGGCCTAGACTCGGAGCCTGTGCTTAATAGCAAGTGCTTGACTTTGAAGCCTTAGTTCCCCCCTATTATTTTACTCCATAAATTAATGTGTTAATTGTATGCACACAGTACTGGCCATTACAGAGGTGTGCGCCTGACAACCTCCAGCTGTGTATTTCCAGCAAACCGGTGTAGGAAACGTTACGACAAGCAGTTTCATGGTATTTTTTTAATGTGCTCTTAAAAGTAACAATCACAGAGGCCTTAACATTGGCAGCTGAAAGACATACTTAGAAAATGACCCATTCAGCAGAATAAACTCGAGGTAAAATCAAATTGTCAGATGCCAAATTACCCCATTAACCATGTATCTTTTACCTTACTATTTAAACTTAAGATTGATTTCTTTTTTCTTCCAAAAATTAAAAAAATCAAAGAATACCTAAACATTTTAATAGGACCTTTGTGTTTGAATCCATTTGTAATAAGTTCCATCTCGCTTGGAATTCTCTTGTAATAAGTTCCATCTGTTCTTAATCCTGTTGCCTCCTAAGTACCAAGGACTGATTATGAGCCACTTATTCATGCTGGATTCAACAGGACTACTAAGAGGGCATATTTCAAGCACTCTTGTATAAGTTTTCAAATTGGTCCAGAAAAGTACACATTACATAGTTATAGAGAAACAAAGTGCTTAAGCAAACATACTTGGTCTATTGGATTTTCTCTAGAATTGAAGGTCACATGCCTACTTCCATTTGGCATTATATTGTTCAAGTGCTTTGATGCCACCGTTAATAAACATGGAGAAACTGTGACCATCCTTGAAGTTTGCAATACAGTCGTACCTTGGTTTTCGAACAGCTTAGTTCCCAAATGTTTTGGCTCCCAAACATTGCAAACCTGGAAGTGATCGTTCCGGTTTGTGAACTATTTTTGGAAGCCGAATGTCCGACGGGGCTTCCGAGGCTTCCGATTGCTCCTGTAGCCAATTGGAAGCCGCGCTTTGGTTTCTGAACATTTTGGAAGTCGAACGGACTTATGGAACAGATTCCGTTCGACTTCCAAGGTACGACTGTACTTAAAAGAAATGAAAACGAAACAAAACAGTTTTTAAAAATAAAAAGACACCTCAATTCACCTCATTCTTCCAAATAGACATAGAGCCTTGAAGCAAATGATAATGACAATAATAGCAGCACCCTCTTTCGAATCCTCTACCTGAAGCAAAAGCATGGCATTGCTTTTTAGCAAAGGTTGGCAACCTGTGACCCTCTGCATGGCATTGGACTCCTGCACCCATGAGCCTGTGCCAGGATAGCTAATGGTCAAGAATGATGGGAGTTGGAGGACAGCATCATCTATCCTTGCTAATAGTAATCCCAGAGTAGCAGCTGCTGTAACTGGCAAAACTTTTGCAACTAGCTACATTAGAAACAGCAGCCCATCACCAAGGCATAGCCCCATCCCAACTGCTGGCAAGACTTTTCATCTTGAAAAGTCTGGTAGCTAGGAAGAGCAAATATCTGCCCTTTAAACCGGTTAGATGTCCCTATGGATGCTGCCACAAGTGTCTAGCTGGCAAAATCAAAAGTAATTACTTTTTTATGCACACTGTTATATTAATTTGTTCTTTCTGAAAACCTGAGAGCAAGAAGAAACGAAAAGAGCAGGGGATGGGGAGGAGGGAGACTCGGTAGAAGTGGAAAAGAGGAATGACCCATGGAGACACAGATCTTATGCAATGTAAATGAAAACCTATAAGAGAGAAATAATTTGCCGACAAATAATTGGGAGAGCTTGACCCCAGGACTGGGAGAGAATGAGAAGAGCTCTGTAATGTAAATGAAAAACCATCAGTGTAAGCAGTTTCAGACCAATACACCTCCTAAGGATGTCCATCTAACTTCCAGTCCCAGAATTCTGCAGGAGACTAGTTTCCTAAGCCATTCAAAATGTTGTTCATTTAAATATGAACTTTACCACACTTGGCTAATTTGCCATTTAAAATCCATTGTGTAGGTTCATACAATTGCTCACAGGTATTTCTGCTCCCATTTCAAAAAGGTTTGCATGAATCTACACCGCATTTATTTTATTTTATTTTTTTAAAATGGCACGCGTTGTATATAACAGCTGTGGATAAGAACATATTTTTGCATTTACTGTAAGCCATCACAGTTGTAGTAATTGAGTGTGTATGCATGGGGGGTGGGGAGTCTGAAATGCAGAAATGATGGTTTAACCGAAACATTTCTTTTGAGTGATAAACTTAATAAAATTGGATGTAATTGCCACAATTTTATTCAAAGTAAGAGCATGAGCTGACCGCTCACTGAAGGATTCTTCCTGGGTTTCTGGAATCCCTAATACATGAGAACATTTGGACAATTTGCACATATTTATACAATTTGTCATCATTCCGCCTTTACAGTCTGGAGTGCTACAGGATTTGCCTCCAGGCTTACTTTCCCCTCTGCACAGGACTCCTTATGAGAATCATAAATTCACAATGCTACTTTTTCAAAACAAAATAAAATGGAAATAAACATTGAGTATCAACATATTTAGAAGGCTGCTACAAAGGAAAGTCGGTAGATTAATTAAAATTTGTGTAAGATATCTCTTAGAACCAAATCAAGAATATAGATGTACACACAATAACAGAAATACTGTGGATCTTTTGATGGACAGGTCTAGCTTTTAACCACAGTGGATTATTTCCTAATGATCCTTGGGGTAATAGGGTCCTTGTTGGAGGGTTACCTTTTCCCCATCCCAGTTTTTTCTGGGAATTTCTGCTATTTTTTCACCACCCATTTTTCACCACCACTGCTATTTTTTCACCACCCATTCTCCAGTTCAAGTCACTCTCCCTCCCAGGAAGATGTGGTATCCCTAAAAATCCAGGGCATGAGCAGAAGTCCACACCACACCTTTGGGATAATAGAGTCTTTGGGCTCAGCTACATTAGTAAAGAAAAAGCGTTTTATATGCGTTATAACACTGTGACACCAGATGGCGCTGTGGAGTCCCGTCTTTCGCCAAAGTGATTTCCCATAATGAAGTTTACAACACGTTTTCCTGAAACACTTTTTTGATGTGTCTAGATCCAGCCCTTCTTGGGAGGGTGGCATTTCCCCCACCCAGGCCCTTTCTGGGAATCCATGGCCTTTCCCACACCACCATCCTTTTCTCCATGTAAGTCAATAGAGAACTCTTCACTGTACCCCCACCTCCAAATCTGTGGAGGCAGAATTTCACCCCGCACCAATGTCCCTTAAAGTAATGGGGTCCTTGCGAGATGAGCACTGCAACCCCATAGTCACCTTTGACTGGACTTAACCCTCCAGAGGTCCTTTACCTTTTGCCTTTACCTTGGGGTCCTTCCAACTCATCTCTACCTTAGAGGTTTTCCATGGTGTCATTTCACACATTTGGCTGTGAGTTAAGAATGGTAGAAGAATCAAGTGTAGAGAACTCAAGTGATGCTTTTGCATGTGTGTGGAAACGGCACTCAGTGCCTCACCAGGGCTTCCTCTGCCCCAATATTTTTGTTTCGACGGTGGCCCCAGCAGCACAAAGTTGCATGGAACTGATTCAGAATTGGGGCCTTTGAGCAGTCATCTGCTCACGGAGGTGGAAATCCTCTGCCCAGTTTTGTGCGCATAGTTCTTATTGACTACCTGGGGAATTCCACATACATAACTGCGCACAACTCAGTCAGCGAGCAGAATAAATTAGCTTAACCTCTTGGGCAAGTCTTCTCAGCATCCATCTGTCAGCGAATTAGCCACACAGGAATGTTTGCTCAGAACGGTGTTTTCATTTCACATGCAGGTTATCAATGCGCAGATTTGGGTACTTTTCATTAGCCGAGTGCGATGTCTTCAGAGAAACGTCAATGGCCTTGACCATCTCAATGGGAACCCTCAAATAAATTTGTGAACTAACTACAAAAGAGTACATAAAACCAGATGAGGCATGACAGAATTAAAGTCTTTGAGTCAGAGGCTCAGCTGTGGCAAGCAGCCAGCCATGCCACGGCCTGTTAGGGCAGGCACATTACCATTACAATTATATCGAGGGGAAATGACTTCATGCGCAGGGTATGGCCTGAATATTAAAAATTCCTCGAGTGAAACACACAAAAAAGGCCGCACATTGTGGCATGAGAGAGAAAGCGTGCAAACATGGTTCGCTTTTATTTCAACACTGCACAGCGACAGATGCAGTGGGTAAGCCGAGGAAATAGCCATGTCTCGGTTTCATGTTCCATGGTTTTTACTGATTGGCGGACAGATTTACAGCACATGTAAGAAACAATTAGAAGGGGTCCTCTACTGACAACAAAGCATGGGAATAAATTCCAATAATGAGATGGGAAAAGTACAAGGTAGGAATGATCTATGTGCTTCCTTCATGGTCTAAAATGTTTTTTAAAAAGAAAAAAAACCTCTTGTGTTAGTGCCAAATGCAATAGGCAACAGATGGTGTACAGATCCCATACTCCTCTCCCCCCTTAATAGGTTTCCTTTAAAAATAGCACATATTTTCCTGAAACATATAGCTATTTATTGGCTGTCAGTTGAATAACTCTAATGTTTGATTGGGAGGGTTGCAAAAAAAAAGGGGGGGAGGACGGTACAATATCTGGGATAAACTTCAAAGTTTGTCAGATCACTTTGAGTAGAAAACAAATCTAAGGTTTGGTTTCTAAAATTGTCAGTTGAATGGAACAAGCCACCGAGAATCTCCCATTGCTTACCCCCCTTCAAACACCTCTGCTACAGTGCTATATACAGGGGCTTAGTGTAGTACTGCAATTAAAGGAAGAAAAGCGAAAATGTCTTAAATCCTGGTAATCCTGCTGAGCCCTTCTAGGGTGAGGTATAGTCTCTGGTTCATTCACAGCATCCTGTTGCAGCACAAACGGTAGAGCCTATGACAGCAGCCCGATTCCGTCATGGGGAAGACCACATCGAAGTGGAAACAGCAGTGAACAGCAATAAGGCCCTTCATCTTCCCCCCACCTCTTCTGATACACCTCTCAGCTGGCAAAAGCACTCTGTCTGTAACGGAAAGAGAGGCACTTTGGACTTGGAAACACGAGGAACAAATTTAAAAGTTCAGAATAAAAAGGTTGCATGCAAATAAACCAATTACATTATTGATCGGCCGATCGCTAAAACTGCAGTTATTGGAAAACCCAGCGTCAATGATGCAGAGTCTGTATTTCCACAGCACAAACCTGGGAAATTAATTTTTGGGAAATTAAAAAAGGGCTTCTGCTTTAAAGAGCGGCGGTCTTCTTCGCTACCCGCTGGTTTGTGTCCACATATACTGTAATAGCAGACAGTTGTTGCATATATGGAGGGGGGGAAACCAGGTCTGGGTCAAACCACTTGCTGCTTGAAGCAAAAGTCAAGACAACACCTCTCCCTATTCCATGAACACACAAAAAAGCTGGTTGACAGGTAACTGAATCTAACTGATGAAGAACATTGCCTTCCTTTGCACCTAAGGGCAGTAGGCAGGATTAAGGGATGAAGGGTAGCTCATGTGGAACACACAGCTCTGTTCTCCAGCACCTTGCTGCTTTTCTGCACTGCTTCCTCTCCAGCATTTGCTGCCTGAGGCAGGCAACTCAATCTGTCTAATGGTAGGGCTGGCTCCAAGAAAAACAACACGCTTTTACACGCTTTCCATCCCTTCACCCCTTGTATTTCAAAGGGGCAGTGTCAATTACCCCCTCCACTGAAAGGGCAGTGACTGAAGCAGGCTTGTCAAGAATATATAGTCCCTGTAATCTGTTCCACATAACTCATTTTAAAAATCTGAAATACAAGGGTAAACATTTTTTTTTAAAAAGAAATGTTTGGAATGCATCCTTCTTAAGAACACCTTGCAAAATAACGCATGCATTTTATTCAAAAGCAGGCCCATAACATTTTGGAGTGGGAGGGGAGGGGTAATCAGTGATTAACAGCACAGTCAGCCCTATATTGTCTAATTAAAAATAAGCTACACTGAGTTTAACGTTACTCATATGTAAATGTAATGATTAATTGTCAAAAAAAGATTCAGTAAGACAATGTTTGTGTGTGTGTGTGTGTGTGTGTGTGTGTGTGTGTTGGAGGGCAATTTCACAAAACAATTTTTGTTGGTCACATAATTGGGTCAGTTTCACAATATTTTAAGTTACATCACTATCTCTTTGCAGCACTAGCCAGCTGCATGTACAAGCTTTTAGGGTTGCCATATTTTGAAGAGCAAAACATTTGCAAACTTCTACTTTTAACTATGGATCGCTATAATGACTCTTCCCACAAAAAAGAGGACATATGGCAACCCTGCCAGGACCTCACAATCACTGCCAGAACCTGTCTGTGATTTTACAGGAATTGCCATGGATGTCATCTGCTCCAGTGTTGAGTTATGTAGTGGTTAGAGCAGGCGGGTGGGGAAAAACTGGGTCCAGCTGGCAGGCCAGATCACCAATTCATCCCCCTAGTCTGGGTTAAATTTGTCAGGTCAGCGGCACTGCCCACCTGTCAATCACCTGTTGTCATAGTGATTCATCTTGTAGGGAACCCCTTTGACATTTGGAGCTGCTGCCTGCAAACGGAGCATTTTTTCCTATATAGACAGCACTAGATTGTAAAGCTAGGATCAGGGTGGGGAGCAGTGGAATGAGCTCAAATCACCACTCACCTATTACTATTAAGCGATACCAACATAAAATTCATTAATACTTGGTATTCTGGTGCCAAGTGCACCAGATAAAAGGTGACTTTCATTTTTGTTTCGATTTTAAATGACTAATTTCATATTTCATAAACAATACATGCACACTGGTGGTGATTCAGAGGCCCAGTCTTCATTTTGCAGCTCACAAAAGTAAATAGTTGAAAGGCCTAAAGCACAAGCAAGCAAATAAAGGATACGTTTATTTCCTGAAAATAACGATGCCTCTATATTATACATATGTTTGGATTATAATTTGGAATAGCATTGCACCATAAAAAAATAAAGAGAGAGTCTGAGACACATTAATTCTTGCTCCCTGAAGGCCTTTTTGCTGATTACAAACAAACCATCGGGAGACTTTACACTCCAGTAAATTGGCTTAATTTCATAATGTAGGTATTTTTATGAGCTGCAATACATTGCAATAGTGGCTCTATTGATCCAGCGATATTGCGTAGCTCCAAACTCTAAAATTGTACTTGAAAATATAATAATTCTAAAACTTAAATATTACAGGAAATAGGTGCAAATGCCAGAGTCTTTGGCAAAATCCAATTTATTTCCTTTCCTATGAATAGATGCGCCTTCTTTCTTGACTCAAAACATATAAAACTTCTTAAAAGAGCTGCACGTATTCCATCAGGTTTGGGGTGAAACAGGGTGAGCCTCACAAAGAATTATTGGTACAAAGAAGAGCTATGTAAGCAAAACTTACTGAGCTGATCGTTTCAAAATCCAGTGCAGCAAGGGATTGCAAGAGTAACATATGGTGTGTGTGCCCCCCTCCCCAATCCATTGGTCGCTTAGCATTATGTGTGCCTTGTTGGTTGCAAAAGGCATTTGTCTGGCACAGTACAGACCAGGCCCCTTTGTGCTGTTGAACTCTAAAAAGAGCATAGGATATGAAGCAGGTCTCTCAGGACTCTTTTGACAGCCATGCCCCCACGGCCCCCAAAGATTCTGCAACCCAACAGGGACATTCAATTGCAGCCTAAGCCCTCCTGCATCCTGCTATTGGCCCTTCTCCAAGGCCACCTGCGCCCTGCTCTGCTGGGAGTAGCCTGCTTGCAGGGATACTGCCAGTAAGACACAGCCCAGAATGAGCCTGCCGGATTGCACAGAGCATGCACAGAGGTAGCTGGTAAGGACGGTTGACACAGTGCTCTGTTGAAGCTGCTGTCCGTTAGCACAGGATTGCTCTCGTTAATTGCCTGTGCTGTTACATGTGCTCCCATCAGTTACTACAGGGTTTTGCTGTATGGCAGGGACTGCCCTCAAGTAGTGGTGGTACATGCAGGCGAGACTGGTGTCTGAATGGATGTCATGGACCGGATGGAGGCAGAGGAGTGGTGGGAGGCACCAGACGGGGAACCACCTGGGGAACCCCCAGGGAAGAAGACTCAGAGCCAGGGGATTGGTGGTGAGATGGCAATGAGTGGCCAGGGGGAGAAGGAGCAGCCTGGGAGGGGACGGTGTCAGCGCCAGGAGAAGCGACAGAGTTTCGTGAGCAGGAAGAGTCTGTGGCAGAGTGCAGTTCAGACTCTGAGGCTGGAGCAGAGGCTGGAGGGGGTCAAGAGGCTGCTGAATAATCCAGGGAGAATCCCCTTCCTGCTAAGACCAGCTCCCCTCCCCCTGGTCTCCAAGAACGCATGGAGAAATGAAAAGAGCAAAACAGAGATTAGTTGTGTGCAGATTCAGTTTGAGACTGTGGGGGGAAACCCTGGGGAGGAGGAGCCTTAGAGGGGTGTGGGAAGGCAGGGACCTTCAGTCCTTGCAACTGCTTAATCAGGGCAAGACCTCCTAGGAAGAGTTGCTGGGACCACTAGGCATGAGCTCTGTGGTTTGTTTTCTTGAATAAAGATTTAACTTTCCTGGCCTCAGGCGATTTATTGTTTTTTTGTTGCTGACCTATGCCTGACTCAAGCCCTGACAATGGTACAGTAAGAGTTCTTTAAGTCCTGGTCCTAGGGGGTGGGTATGGGGTGGCCATTGAGCCCCACTTTGGACAGCAAAGTGGCTTGGGCTGACTGGATGAAAGAGAAGGCAGGACGTCTGCACCTTTAATCGATGTACAGAAGAGGACATTCTAGCACATATAGCTCATCATTAGGGAAGCATGGTCAATTTTGGATGCTCTCAAGTTTCCAACATTAAGTTCAATTCACCTCATATCCACATCAGTTTGCAAATGACTCTTCTGGAAAACATCCTCACAAAAAGGTATCTGCAGATTTCTCCTAATATAGGCATCTTTATACACCCGTATGCATTTCTGAAAAGTGATTTCCTCTAATCCAATGCAATTTTATACATCCTTTTCTCAACTGCTTGCATTTTTGTGCTCACTTTTTGTTTGGACAACTGCACCACAGAATTTGGAGATGTGCGAATTTTGAAGCAGCGCTGCATTTCGCTCACGTACTGAGCCAGGAAGTGTGAAATTAGGTAGGTCAGCATGAGGAATTTCTCCCCATCCTTATGCCTCATGCATGCTAAAGATGCAGGGGAGCTCAGCCCTTTCTCCATCTCCTCCTCCCTGGCACCGACAGGGGAGTTGTTCAAGCACAAGGAAAACTGCAAGATGCCGTTCATGGCCAGTGGACTGCTTTCAGTTTGATGGGTGACCCAAACAGGGCAGAGGCCTGCCATACTCAACCAATATCTCTGGCAGAGCGAGTCACTCTTAGAAATAAATAAAGAGATGAGCCTACTCTGACGGAACAAAAGCATTACTGACCAGACTCCCTCTCCTCCCTCCCTATGCTCCCTTAATCACAATCTGCAAAGCGCTGCACCTCCGCTTGCCTGAGGTGGGCTCGGCGTGGTTAAAACAAACAGGCCCATTGTTCGAAACCGACTTCCCAGGAAAAGTGTGGCAACCGCATGCTGGCCGGCCCGGGTGCCTACCTGATTGTTTGAGCCAGTGCTCCACCAGATTGGTGTCAGCTGGGCTTGCCCTCAAGGTTGCGCTCCCCTGAGGCACTACAAATGGAGGCTGCTGACACACACACACAAAAAGAGCAGCCCCTAAGCAGCAGGTGGCCCCTGCTGAGGTAATCAGGATCACATTCAAATGGGAAGCCGTCTCAATTTCCAGCCCAGTGTCTGCCAAGGGGCCTCGAGCTGCCTTGTTAATGCTACAGGGAACACGTGGGACACATTGACTGCATTAATTGTCGCCGCTCATTCAGAGGTAGATGAATTATAATGTTACCACTCCAGGGTAAAGCAAACACCTATCATAACAATCATGTCATTAGTGTGCAGATGCCGGCTGCTCTGCTTAACCTTTTGTGTCTTTTAAAAGAGAGAGAGAGTGAGAGAGAGAGCGCATGCAGTAAGATTTTTTATTATTATTGTTTCTCGGATAATTGATTTTTTTTAAAAGAAGTGTTGGGTAAGATCTTGAAACAAGCTGCACCAGATTTCTCAACAGCAAGGGAGGGGGGAAACGTTGAATGAAAAATGCAGCTCTTGGTTCCTTCAGAGGTAGAGGGCTCTGTTTTCTGAACCTTTTAAAGATTCTAGTTGTGGTTTATCTGTTTGCAACAGGACATGTTTGTTATGTCACAGAATTGTGGTTTCAATGAGACTGTTTCTAAAACAATCTAAAAGCAGAGCAGGATATATCCATAATACTGTTCTTGCTTGCTTTTGAATCGGTATGAAACAAACATTGACGGTGTGTGTGAACACCCCTCACACATCCACCTCATTCATGAGAGGGTTGTGGGGCACAGGAGCCAATTCCTAGGGGCCAAGGTCCCTTCAGCCCCCCCCCCCATAATTTTTTTGAGGGGGCCGGGGCTTCCTGAAAATTGATGGACATTGCCACTCAGATGTGTGCGTGCTGTGTTATGTGATCAATTGTGTGGGGCGGAGCTTACCCACCACCCACAAATATTTTATTCAAGTTGACACCCCTGTTGTGGGGCCATGCCAGCTCCCAGCAACAGAGTCAGTATGAAGAGTTCCTATGTGCTCCTTGCTCCTGTCCTCCAATGTGTCAGGAGGTAGATCTGGGGAGCCCTTTATTATTATTTAATTTGAGTGCCAGGGTCCCATATGTAAAATGGGGATAATGTTGACCTGTACCACCAAGTGGTTGCGAAGATGACGTTATAAAAAATGAAGGGGAAATTTCACATTGATTGTGATGTGTTCTTGAAATGCAACAAAGTTTATCTAGAGGAAGGGGGCTTTGTGTATGGGTGTTTGCCTGGTTAGACGGCAGCTTTATGTACAAAGGTAAGAGTTACACCTGTCACTCCACTTACTTCTCAGCAACTGATGTGACTCTTATATTTGCAAGTGATGACTCCCAACTGCAGAATATTCTCTCTAGGAAGGTTCCTCTGGTACAACTTTGATGTCCTTTTGGCAAGAAGACCCTCTCTTCTTGATCATGTTGATACTGGGGTTAGTTTGTTTTTTAAATTAATCTCCACTGAATCCTTTTATGTTGTTCTTTAAATTTGAGTTGTTTTATTTTATTATTATTTTTTGAATTCATATCCCATCCTTCCTCCCAAAGGAGCCCAGGGTAGTTTTAAGTGGTTTTTAAAAATTATTATTTTAAGTTATTTTTTGTTACAATGCAAAATATGCATTCCTGTAAACAGGTTTATTTACGTTGAAAAGAAGGAATAATATTTCACAAATCTGTGCAGATAAACACCAGAATGTGCTTTCCCTGGCGAGCTTTTCATTCAGGGGGAACAAAAAATGCCTGAAATTGGTATTTTGGTCAATCTGACCTCCCCTTCCCCCTTTCTTAAGTAGAATTCATGGAATTTTTTCAAGTATGCATATTTGGCTGATTTAAAATAAACAATGTTATTCAGCTGAAGTTGGGTGGGTAAGTGTATATTTCCCCCCAAGTGACCTATGTTAAATTCAACTGCATCCAGACATGTTTTTTTCTCCTCTAGTCTCCAAAAATGTACTGCTAAAACGAACCCATATGAGAACAAACTCTTCTGTGTAAAAATATTTCCCCACATACCGTGGGGCGGCATTAGTGGCGGCAAATGTTTCTTCTTAGCTTTCTGAATACTCCTGCCCTAAAAGAAATGTGTGGCAGTTAGTGCTACACATCGGTTTGCGTGGTTTTCTTCTTTCTTTGTCTTCTTCCTTGAAATAAGTACCTTGCACACATCTACTGCATAATCTGAATAAAAGTCACTATTCATTATAAGGGTCTTTCCAGCACAAGTCATTGGAAAGACTGTAGTTTTAAAAAATTCATATTCCAGTGAACTGCCAGAGTTTAAAAAGTAGTTTTCAACATATTGTTTATCGTGTGGGCTTTTGGAATAATTTTTTGACAATTCAGGAGAAGAGAGATGGCACAGGTTGCAATTTCCTATAAAGGAATGGGATAGATAGTTTTAATTAGAAATGCCATACGTTTGCAGTTTCATAGTTAACATGTAATTGTTTTTCTTTCAGTTACTTCCATACTATGAACGATCCTACTGTAATGATTCGGGAAACATAACATTGCATCAGGAAGTGTTTTCTTAAATTCATCATAAATATTTTAGCAATTAATTAGGAGACTAGAGGTGCAAATAGACCAAGATTTATTTCCAATTAAAAGCTGATATCAGATGTCACCTAATCTGTAGCAGAATATGCACTTAATTGAATATAATTAGGCATTTGTTTCTACAGTTTACCAGAAAGCAAAGAATTAGAATGACTGTCTCTCCCTCCGCAACCCCGTAATTAATTAGAAAATCTTCCAATGAAAGCTTATAGCACTTTTTTTGGACAACCCATAACAAGCATTGCTAAAGTAGTAAAATATGAATCCATGTACTTCTGCTAGTATCATTGTACACTCTCAAACAATAGTTGCTTATTTTGTCTCCAACGCAAAGCTAGTTGGAAAATACATTCGCCACCCGTCAAGTAATTCCAGGTTGCTCACTCCATTATATTTCCATCCTGGCTTGGTTGCCAAACAAGGCTATTTGCAATTTCTCATAAAAGCATGTTTAAAATTTACTTCTTGGTCCAGAAAGGGTCAAATGCCACATTCTTATTTCAGATGCTCAGCATATGTGCAAGGCTAGCAGATGAAAGGCTTATAGTCTGGATCCCTCACACTTGGTTACAGTTGGCCATTAATGAAATGGTTCAACCATTTCCAGTCTACAAAAAGATGCAGTTGCTGGACTGAACTGATATTGAGGACTGATCCTTCTTATGTATTATGCTAGTCCCTCCGTTGGCTTTGTATTGAGGTACCTCTTGATGCTGAATGAACTTTGTGTATATCCAGTGCTACTTTTCCATGCAGTCCTGTTGAAATTCTAACAAGTGCAGGCGGTAATTTCTATTGCTTAAAATCATGTTAACTATCTCTGTGATAGAACCCTCTTCTAACAAAATATTTTGGGGCCCTTTTTAGGGTGAAAAGGCAGCGTGGTAGGGTTTTTATGAGTGGAAAGAAATAGATTGCACATTTTTCATGTGACTATTCCACAAATGATCCCATGTGTCTAGAATGGTTCCTGCTCCCCTGACAGTCTTTAGGGGAAAAAACCATGAGTCTTCTGTAATTTTATGGTTTCACTATTTTACATGGTTTCATAATTGTAACTGTTTGTCTTTTCTTTCTTTTTTTACAACTATATGATTATATTTTTATACCCTGCCCTGGGACCTTATGATGAAGGTTGGATCAGGGATCTTATAAATAATAAAGTATTGTAGGCATGTTGTTGTAGTAGCTTTTAGTACTTTAGCTGGTAGCCCTCCTGAGGTCACTGGACTTCAATTCCCACCTTAAGACGTCCCTATTTTCATCAGAGAAATGTTGGACCCCCCCTTGGCGACCCCCAAGCCAAGAAGATAAGCAACTATACAGCCTTTAGCCATCTGAAGGCAGCCCCTCTATAGGGAAGTTTTTATAAGTTTAATGTTTTATTATATTTTTACATATGTTGGAAGCTGTCCAGAGTGGCTTGGGCAACCCAGTCAGTTGGGCAAGGTATAATAATAATAATAATAATAATAATAATAATAATAATAATAGGATAAAAAGGTAAAGGGACCCCTGACCATTAGGTCCAGTCGTGTCCGACTCTAGGGTTCCGGCGCTCATCTCGCATTAATGGCCGAGGGAGCCGGCGTACAGCTTCCAGGTCATGTGGCCAGCATGACAAAGCCGCTTCTGGCGAAACAGAGCAGCGCACGGAAATGCCGTTTACCTTCCCGCTGGAGCAGTACCTATTGATCTACTTGCACTTTGACGTGCTTTTGAACTGCTAGGTTGGCAGGAAAATAATAGGATAGGACACCCCTATTTTCATCAGAGAAATGTTGGAGGGTATGCTGTAGTGTTCTGCACCAGCTGCAGATTCTGGACCAGTTGCAAGGTCTGCTTCCAAAAGTGCGCACAAGCCAGGTGCTGTGCGATTTTCCCTATATAGGAAAGTTTTTTAAAAAAATATTTAATGGTTTATTATATTTTTATATATATTGAAAGCTTCCCAGAGTGGCTGGGGCAACCCAGTCAGATGGGCAGCGTATGATAATAATAATAATAATAATAATAATAATAATAATAATAATAATAATAATAATATAATATTCTCCAGGCTGCAAACAAATGGAGCTTTTCCACCTGCATGCCTCCCTGTCCTAATGTGCTGCAGTCGCACTGCCATGGTGGCACCAAGGCTTGTCTTCCCATCTTCATGTGAATTTCAAGTCCAGGCAAGGTGTGAATCAGACTCAACAGCAGGAGCTGTAAAGAGAGTCTCTGATGCCGTACAGTTTAACAGGCTCAGTTAGAGCGGAAATTCACCTGCCATTTGCCTCCTTGAAACACCACTACTGTGAAATCTAAGTAATGTGTCCAGCAAGCGAGTTATAGGTCCGGTGGGTCTATTTCCCTGCTTTATTGAATAGTGAAGTAAATAGGCTTGTAAAACTCACACAGTGCCCATGGGGCTGCCATAATTTACACCACTCCTTACCCTTTGCTTGACTTCCTCTTTAAAGTTTCTTCTGCTTTTGTAGGTAGACTTTGCTTCTTAAGATTTTATTTTATATTTTTGAGGGCATAAACGGAACAATTAGGTATTTAACTGGGTATTCTTTGAAAAGATGCATGCTAATATATTTCCTCATTTATTTACTTAAGAATCATGTTTGTTTCTCCTTACAAAATAATAACTGCTCATGACATTTTTTTAAAAATACAGTAGAAGTGTCATTCACATTAGCAATACAATGACATCAGCTTGTATGGAAAAATATCATACCGCAATGAAACACAAAATTAAGTCATTGGAAACTCTCTGTAATGGAATAGCTTTCCATTACCCCATTTGAGAATGGGCACTAATCTGAGTTATTCCTCTGATGATATGTTCTTACAACGCATATGTATTCTAATAAGCTATTCCTGTAACTGAAAGAACATGGAAAGATTACTGCACATTGCTTGTTTGCTAGCAACACGTAAGTATGCTGAGAAAATGGGAGCAGCTTGGTAGTCTTCATCCTTGGAGGCCAATGTTAACCCATTGCCTTTGATGTGTGTTTCCCAGACATGGATGATTGGCAGGGTTAGGAGAGAGAGAGAGAGAGTGCAGCAATAATATTTCTAAAGATCAGGATCTCAAAATGAATGATGGCCATTCAGGCTGGAGAGCCACACACCCTGACAGAGTGTGCACTTGGAAGCTCAACATTTATACAAGGAGGGAGAGCCTTGCAAGTGCGCACACCACACTTCATCTTTAAAGGCTTGGTGGGAGTGGTGGGGAAACTTGCTGGGACATCTCCATCACTTCCATCTGGTCCTGAACTTCAAGCCCTGCTCCCAGCCTTCTGAATCACGACTTCTGCGCATTGAGTCTGCTGCTGAGCCTGTACCATGAGTTGCCTGAATAAAGATCTCTTTCTAACTTGCAAATAAGTCCCTCTGTCTGCATGTTTTGGGTGGGAGCAAGAAAAATGATGCACTTGACATAGACTTGATCTTGGGCAAAGGAGACCTGGGTTCAAATCCCCACTCAGCCATGCTGCCTCCAGGATGGTATCGGGTAAGTTGCTTTCTTCCACCCAACCTTCACAGGGATTCTACCTCACAGGGATGTTGTGAAGATCAACTGAGAAGATCTCATGGAGATTGTCTTATGCCTTTTGGACAATATGTGGGATACAAATATGGTAAGTATTTTTTTAAAAAAGAATATCCAAGACAGTACTAGTTTCTTTGTGACTAACAGGCTAAGGAGATATAAACTAGGAAAGCCGAAGGAGTTGTTAAAATATTACGGAGTACATTGGACTGAGGGGGTGAGACAGTGGCTTTGGAAAGTAAGGAACGGAACTACTTTGAAAACTGGATGTATGCTGCCCTTCCCCTCCATGATCCTCATTAACACCGGCAAACTGAAAAATGCCTCTATTTTCAGTTTGCTAAATAGTGAATAAAATTTTATGTAATGGGCCCAAGTGGGATTAGTACTCAGCTAGACACTGCGAGAATACTGAAGTGTAACACAGATGATTAAACCACAGGTGAAGAAACTAAGCAGAGACACAGTGCTCGGTGACATGGAAAGTAGAGGCTCACCCCTGGGACTTAAGCCAGGTTTAAAACTGCCCATACAGTACAGTAGCTGGAACAGATTTGCAATCGCAACAGGCAGACTGCTAATGCCAGAAACCAGAAGCTGGGCCTGATTGAAAGGGGTGGCGGTGCTGAAAGCTGATGACTTTCCTTGGTAAAGCCCTTCGAGGACTCCAATAACACGAAAGCAAGGACCCTTTATGGTGTTGCTATTTTCTAATAAGATTTTTTATTCTCTGGAGTTAATTTAGTACTGATGAAATTTGCCAGGCTAACACCCTCGAAGCACGACGTCACTGCCTCTGCAGGTGCTGCCGCCTGACTAGCAGTGGTGAGAGTTCCTCAGCAGCGGCCACTTCAAGCCAATGCTAGAGAGACAACTAGAAGAAAAGCCCAAGCTCCGGAGCACAGACTGTTTTGCCATTTCATTTTATTTAGGAATCACTTCCCACGAAATGTCTCCAACCAATGCAGTGATAAAAGACACACACACACACACACACACACACACACACACACACACAAGTTTAAAATCCAACGCAGATATGGGCAAGATTACAAAATCCCCACTTAAAAGGCTTGTTGGAAAAGGGAGGTCTCCAATACAGTGGACCCTCGACTTACGAAGGTAATCCGTTCCGACGGATTCCTCGTAAGTCTAAAAAATCGTAAGTCGAGTCTCCATAGGAATGCGTTGAAGAACGCATTCGTAGGTTGAAAAAACCGCATCTAAAGCGGCCACGGCTTCCGATCGGAAGTCGAAAAAATTCAGAAGCGGCGGCCGCTTTGATCCCTCGTAACTCGAAAAATACGGAAGTCGGGTTACTCGTAAGTCGAGGGATCACTGTAGGTGCCGAAATGAAAATAGAGATGGCGCCTGTCTGATATGTAATGGAAGGAATTTCCAAGGCTGGATCTAGACACATCAAAGAAGCGATTGAGTCAAACGTGTTGTAAACTTCATACAGGGAAATCCCGTTGGCGAAAAACGGGACTCCACAGCAGCATCTAGTGTCACAGTGTTATAACGCATATGAAGTGCTGAGTCCCATGGATAGTTGTTGTCACACTTAAAAGCCTGATTGCTACATAGTATGGAAGAGACCTCCTGATGAAGTGGTATCTGCAAGAGGCCTTTTTCTGCAGAACAGTGATTGGTTGGGTATATAAGGGGTGTGATGATCTTTTAGGTGTCTTGGTCCCAAGCTGCATAATGTTCTGAAATTGTCAAAAATGTACAGTTGAAAACAACAACAGATATGCCCCTTTCTCCTCATGGTGTTAGCACAAAAGAAAAGAAAAGACAAAGAGGGGAGGAGCAGAAAACCAACCAAGATGTCCCTCTAGCCCCAGGTATGACTGGGAAAGGAGGGTGTGCAAGTCTTCACTGCACCCCCAGCACAGCTGGACAAAATGCTTCCTTTCTGTTTTTATCTCACCTTTCTTCCAAGTTGCTCAGGGCAGCATATTTCCTCTCCCTCTTCTATTTTGACAACAGGCCAATCAGACCAAGAGATGACCATTACATGGCCATCTGCTGAGCTATATGGCCCAGTGAGGATTTAAACACTACCTTCTCCAGTCTAGGTCCCACAATCTAACCACTATACCACACCAGCTCTCTTTTTGGTTAATTGGTTAATTAATTAATTTTCTTATTGTGTCCATTAATCATCCAATTACTGTTTTAATATTTCCCCCATTATTGAGTAGACCCATTGAAATCAATGTTCTTAAGTGACCTAAGCCTATTGATTCCAGTGAGTCTACTCTGCATATGGCTTAGGTGGGCATCACCCATTATTATTATTTTCACCTGTAAAAATGCTCAAAGAGTGTGCTCGAACTTACCAAGCCACCAAAAGCACACTCTTCCTGCCTCTTAAGTATAATAATAATAATAATAATAATAATAATAATAATAATAATAATATTTATACCCTGCCCATCTGTCTGGGTTTCCCCAGCCACTCAGGGCTGCTCCCAACTGAATATTAAAAACACGATAAAATATCAAACATTAAAAACTTCCCTAAACAGGGCTGCCTTCAGATGTCTTCTAAAAGTCAGGTAGTTGTTTACTTCATTGACATCTGATGGGAGGGCGTTCCACAGGGTGGGTATAAATACCACTACAAGGGGTAGGGGTTGGTTAGGGATGAAAACACTCCAGTTTTCACATTGCTTGCTTTTTCCAAACAGGATGAAATAATAATAATAATAATAATAATAATAATAATAATAATAATAATAATATCCATTTAATAGTATTTTGTGTGTCCTTTCTATGATGCTTGGCTTACCTTGGTTGATTCACACATGTGAGTTTCTACTGCGGTCATCCAAGGGAACAGACCTGTCTGAACCCAGCATTACACATATTTGCCTTCTTGGATATCTTGTTCTTACATGGTAAATGCTAGCCATGTCTTATAACCTATTTGTCGTGTTGTTTCCTATACCATGGATGCTGCCTTAACAGATGGCTGCAGTACTACCAAAGGGAGTGTTCACAGTTGGAAGACATTAATACATTGTGGTGATAAGTGCCACAGTAAACTCCGAGAACAGAATCAGAACTGTGCCATTAGATCCGATGGGAATGTCAAGAAGCAGGTTGCTGAGCTTTCTGGCTCAGGCTTCCTTCCACGACCATAAAAAAAGAGAGGAAAACATGCATCACCGTACAGGGGGGGACATGAGCCAAGCTGTGGTGTGAAGATGCTCTAGACACCCCAAAAGCTGTTTCCTAAGAACAGTTACCTATAAATAGCCTGAAGAACTTCAGCCCTGCTGTCTGGGTTTAATTTAATTGTTATGCTGGGATTGCTATAAAGTACAAGCAAAGATATTGGGCTTTCCCCCCTCCCTCAGCAGTAGTATAATATTTTTTAAAAATGCCTTTTCTGTTTTTCCAGTGGCTGCAGCTTCCGATCACACTGTGTCACTGAGTAATAGTGAGGACTTTTGGGGAAGGCGGGGGGCGGGGGGTTGGGGGTTGGGGAGGGGATGGAATTCAACCCTCTGGGCTCTTGAGTGAAATTGGTGTGGGTTGTCTCCTACCTTCCAGTCTTAAAAACACTTGACACTTTGACATTCTCACTGCTAAGGGGATCTGACAGAGGCTCGTCAACAATAGGACATTGTTATCAGCCCTGGCAGAAATCATAGCAACAGCCTGATGTGAAGTGATGACTTGCATTTACTTCCAGGAGGGTGAATGCAATTCGGTGTCAGTTGTTCCCAGTGTATGACTAGGGGAAAGTGAGGAAGTTACTTAAAGTACTTGTGTTCTTCCCACTTCTATCTCCGTCATCTTGGAAATAGATTGCAAATTGTTCTCCAGCTTTTGGGGTGGAGGCCTTTTCTTTCTCTCTCTCTCTCCCTCTCTCTTTTTTTTAAATGCAAGAGCAGAAGTAAATGTCTCATTATTATACTGTATTTTGATACGGCTTGCGGTGGGAAGCAAGCACACACACACACACACACACTCTAGTGATCGGTTTCAGATGTTGGTCTTTATCAGGCCCATAACGCTGGGCTAAAGATGAAGGCAAATTGTTAGTGCCGCTGCGCTTGCCAATAACCCTCTCCCCTCTCCCCCCCTCCAAGAATCTGGCTGAATTAATGAGAGTGTTTGCACAATACATTCTGCGCTGACCTTTACGTCTGGGATAGGCATACAAATCCTGCCTCAGCCAAAATGATGGAAAGCAATTTGGATCTGAAGGCTGTAAATGGTCACAGCTGAAATGAATTCTGACAAGTCATAGCTGAATTCCTGTTGCTCAGAAACAGCCACCCCCTCCTCCCTTTTCCTTTCTCTCCTCCCTTTTTAAATGGACCGAATTGGCTGTTTAATATTAGAGAACTCCAGAGCCTGAAGACTGTAGGAAATGGAAGGGTTTTATTGGGGCCAGCTGAAGGCGCTCTCATCAGCGAATGGAGGTGTGTTGACAGCTCTTGAGTGTGCCAGTGAGTGACATTCCAGTCCAGCATCCTAAAGCGACCTTAAGGAAGGGGCGGGGGGAGAGGGGGGGAAGGCCTGCAGAGAAATTAACGGAAGAATTTAAACAGGGTTGGGTTTCCAGCGCTGTCATCTTATTTCACGATACTCACTTAATAAATAAAGGGCCAGATTAAATATTTTCCTTTCGTTACCATATCGTTGGGCAGCGCCGTTGACAAAAATGAGTAATGTGATGTTTGAGTAGCGAATGCTGAATGGGAGCCGGGGCTGCCGTATTTGAATAGGTCAATTATGACCGTTGTACGGCGTAAAAAAATAAAGGCAGCATTAAAACAGCAGCTTCATTAAGGAAGCAGTTACCCCTTTTTCCCTTTCCCAGTCGCAGAGCTTGATTTCAGAGCAATGTTGCTCACCTTTGATGCAAACCAGATTACGTCGCGTTTAAAGCTGTCAAAAGTGGTGGCGGGGGGGGCAGGAACAGGGGCTCGACTTTCTCAAGCTGTAAAGCAGGCACCCTGGCCTTTTCAAAGGCACAAAAAAGGGGTGGAGGATGGAGAGGGAAGAGCACTGATTTCTTTTGCCTAAAATGGCCATCTGTGCATAAAATAGCTGCCTTAAACTGTCATGGTTTTTAATCATCCCCGTATGATGTTAGAGCCTTTGGAAGTTTTAAGCCAATGTTTCTTTCGTTTCCTAAACATGATCCTTGAGAAGCTCCACATAAGACAAAAACCCAACGCAGGTTTCTAGAGAGCACCTAACTCAACCCCCTATTCTATGTCTTTCTCCCCCCCCCCCCGGCCCAATTTTCTCTTCATTTTCTCTGAACGGTGCTATAGGAAACACCTGCCCTAGGGGCTGCTCCCATTTTAGCCAGCTGGTTCCTTTCATCCATGCACTGGCTTGGGGTCAGCCCCACCAACAGGTGTTTTCCCTCAGAACAGCTTTCCTGCCCCAATTGGAGTAGATCACAAAGGCTGAACTTTGCTGCGGAAGGGTCAGAGGTCAAACACAGCAGCATTGGATCCCTTGGGGGACCCAGGGCTGACCAGGTGTTTAATATTATCGGAGCTTATTTGCCGAAAATTGTGATGGAGTGTTCTCAGCAATTCAAAATAAATTTAACGAGAACGGGTTTAAAAGCCCCCCCACATCATACAATGCCTGTTCAATGGACAGAAAGGTTAAAGTTAATTCAATCAGGCATGTGTACTTTCTCCAAAAGGGGAGCACGTGCACTCGGAGGGTTGGCCCCATTTGTTGCAATTTTGGGTCTCATTTCCATTTGTAAGAAAGATAACTACTTGCATATGGAAACAATCAATAAAAGAAGTCATTAAAATTTCTCCCATTTAGAAAAAGAAATTCTTAATGAAGTAATATCTTTGCCAGGGCAGACAGAAATGTAAATTAGAAGATGGAAACCTATTAAATGGTACGGCAATGTTGCTAGTCATTTCTCTCTCCCCCTTTTTTTTTAATCTAATGAATTTATGAATTGCCAGTTGTTGGGTCACAGACTGTTAATTTCCTATGTGTTTTGTTAAGCAGTAAAAAAAAGGGGGGAGGAGGAGGAGAAGGGTATGTACCTCTAAACAATAAACTTAAACTGATGTTTTCATAAAGCGTGTTAAGTCAGCTAGTTTGTGGATGGCTGACAGAAATAAGAAGGCTATTTATAAAAACACTGCACAAATGGAAAATGTGGAAGGACAGTGAAAAGCATGTTAATGCAGCCACTTGTTTTTGCCAAAAAAATATTAGCATGACTTTAAACAAATTCTTTGGCATTTAATTTCTTTACTTTTGCAAAACCGCAGCGAGGAAGTGTTGAAAGTATGAGAAATCTACCTGTTTTATTAAATAACTCTAAAAAATGGAAATAGAAGCAGAGGAAAATTGTTTATGGCCCTGCCTAGTCATGTATCCTTCACTACCTTCAATGCCAAAGCTAAGAGATACAATAACAAGATCAGAAGTTTTAAAACGTTGCTCTTTGGAGCCTGACTAAAATGTTTTGAACCAGGCCAGCTCTTTCACATCAGAACAGCACTAACGGAGTCAAAAGATTTCCCTCCAACCCTAATCAGCACATAGTGAATGTGCGCAGGGATGGTGACTTATACACTTTAAAAGGCTATAGATTGTATAATTAGCCAAAGTCCTGGGAGAAGAGGAATGTTTTTGCCTGGTGCCTAAAGACAGCAACGAAGACGCCAAGCAAGGCTCCCTGAGGAGGGCATTCCACAAGCAAGGAGCCACCACAGAAAAGGCCCATTCTCGTGTTGCTGTCCTCTGGACCTCTCTTGGAGGAGGCACACAAAGAGCCTCAGAGGATGATTGCAGGGTCCAATTTGGTTCATATAGGGAGAGGCGGTCCTTGGTTATATTTCTCAGGATTCTTTGGGGAAGCCATGAGTGTTTAAAATGATATGACACAGCTTTAAATGTCTAGTGCAGATGAGGCCCAGTAAGTGATGGACATATCACCTGTTGGGTGTCATAACAGGAACGAGAGTGGTAGGAGGATGTTCGTCTTAAATTCCAAGAGCTCTCCCATCCTTCCTTAATTTCTTTGCATCTGGCTCCTGTTAACTCCTGACATACCTCTGATATGCTAAATCAAGGTAAATCAGCATCTAGATCTTGCTTCCTGCCACTGCATCCCTATCTGGAGCTCTACTTGACCTGTTAAGCAGTTCTGTGTAATGATTTTGGAAGTATGCAAATGCAGTGCGGATGAAATTCACTCGTGAACTACTGAATGAGTTTGTAGCCAGAAACCCAGGTGGAAAATGGGGGCAGAGGAGAGAGAGAGAGACATTGGAATAATGTCATAAAATGTTTTGTGGTAATCAGTCAGTAACTTGTGGGTTGTAGCTTGATCCAGAAATAATTCTGCACAGAGAATACTGCAGGGTTCCTCTGCATTTACTCCCTCCACACGACTTTAATTATTATGAGGCTTCCCATGGGAAGAATGCTTATCGTTCATTTGCTACTCTGATTAGTAGATGGAACATGAGATGAAGCAAACCCTCGTCCATATTTGTCCAGCGACACACTTACTCAAAACAATTCAAAGTTATCATCTGTGGTCAAATCCATACATTTGAAGTACTCTTCTACTACTTTAACAATCATGTCTTTCCTCCAAAGAATGCTGGGAAGTGAAGCTCACAGAACTAGAAAAGCTACGGTTGTTGAAGTGGTATAAGAGTGCTTTAAGAGCACAATTCAAAGTTCCAGTTACAGGTAGGTAGCCGTGTTGGTCTGTCATAGTCAAAACAAAATAAAAAATAAAAAAATTCCTTCCAGTAGCATACCAAGTAGCATACCAGTAGCTCATACCAAGCTCATACTTCCAGTAGCATACCAGTAGCTCATACCAAGAACAAACTTAGTTGGTCTCTAAGGTGCTACTGGAAGGTTTTTTTGTTTTGTTTTGACAATTCAAAGTGTTGGTGCTGACCTTTAAAGCCCTAAACGGCCTCGGTCCTGTATACCTGAAGGAGCGTCTCCACCCCCACCGTTCAGCCCAGATACTGAGATCCAGCGCCGAGGGCCTTCTGGCGGTTCCCTCACTGCGAGAAGCAAAGCTACAGGGAACCAGGCAGAGGGCCTTCTCGGTAGTGGCGCCCGCCCTGTGGAACGCCCTCCCATCAGAGGTCAAAGCGATAAACAACTATCTGACATTTAGAAAATAGCTGAAGGCAGCCCTGTTTAGGGAAGTTTTTAATCTGTGATATTTTAATGTATTTTGATAGTTGTTGGAAGCTGCCCAGAGTGACTGGGGAGACCCGGCCAGATGGGCGGGGTACAAATAATAAATTATTATTATTATTATTATTATTATTATTATTATTATTATTATTATTATTATTAAAATGTATAGTGTGGATGTGACCTGAGTCTATAGTACATGTGTTTTGTTTTGCATTTTATTTTATGTGAGCTACTGAGAGAATTTTGGTTATTGGACAGCCATATAAATATAGTAAGTAAGGTTTCTCCTTAGATAATCTCCAAAACACAAGCCTGTGTATCTTTCAGAAGCCTAGCAAGATCTTTTCATACTGACTGGCTTTCGGATGTCTTGTACCAGTAGGGAGGTGTTGAGGCTTTAACATCTGGGATATTTTCAGTTGGTTTTTATATGTTCTTAAAGTGGACTATGCATATAAACACATATTTACCAACCAGTTAGAGCCAAGCCACTTTTTTTGAACTTGAGGAGAAAATGTGCCCACTGTCAACTGTTAATGGCACACACATGTTTTACTGGCCTGGATTCGCTGTAATATATATGAAAGTGTGGGACAGATCTTTTCCTGATTGCTTCAGGCCCCCTTAATCATGTGGCATGGTTTACGCTTTCTGCAGCTGGGCCCTGTATTATTAAGAGAGCTGAGAATGGTCTGACTTGTTCAAGTGCTTTATTACAGCTATCTTAACTCTTAACAAAGCCGTCCCTTTCTGATGACATCATCTAGCTGAAGTGATGTTCTTTAGACTATAGAGTATGGGAAATCTTTCTACTGGAAGCATTCAAGCTACCGGGGGGTGGGGGGTGGGGGGCACAGATCAACCGTAGTCCAACCTGTGCTGGTTTTATGTATGTACAAAACTGATTCTACATTGACCTGTTTATTTTGCATATTTTAAAAAAAGAGAAAACTCTTTTAAAAAAATAACATTTTTTTTTAAAGGACTCCTGACATTTTTATATTTACAGCTGCTTACAATACAGTCCATGTGACTGCATAGGAACATTTAAAAAAAATGTTCCCAAGAAGCAATTGTAGACTACAGTGTCCCTTCCTGGGGAATTGTGCATTTGCCTTCCCCATGAAAGGCTTCTAACACTTTCCTATACTGAGCTTTTTGCTGACATCATGATTTCATCTTGGTAAACTTCAGGTTTTATTCAGAGGATTCTTTGAATTGATTGAAGCGTCTAATCCACTTAGTCCACATTCCAGGGGACTAGAAATCAAACTGCTCTGGTGATGCTGTTTTGAATGGTTCCATTCTGTCTGGGGCTGGAGTGTGCAGCTTGTTCTGTCAGTCAAGTCCTTTTCCCTTTGCTAGACCTTAACTCAGCTGCTATGCTCTTCCTGGTATTTTCTGACTTTTATGAGCTATTAAGCTTGCTGAATCTGGTGCTGCTAAGTAGTCAGTGGCAGGATTCCCCCATTTCTGGCAGCATGCATTATTAGGAGAGCTGAATCAGGTTTGATTTCTTCAAGTGCTTGACAACCGCTAACTTAACTCTGAGCAAAGCTATCTCTTCCTAATGACATCATCTGGATCAGTGATTCCCCACTGGCTAAGTACTGCAGACCCCCTGCTCTTCAAAAGCCAAGTCTTGGACTCCCTACTTTTGAAAAAAAATGTTGATATATCTGTTGTAGTTTTTGTTATGTGAATGTGCCACCAATACCCTCCAACATGTCCCAGTGTAAAACTGGGGTGCATGTCTTCTCTGACCCATGGGAAAGCATGCCACCACCCCCATGGCATGTCCCAGACAGTTGACAGGTATGTGTCATGGACCTTCTGGGTAGGTTGCATGGACTCTCTGGGTCTGAGGACCACCAACTGGGAACCACTAATTTAGTTGAACCAAAGCTAACTTTTTCTCCCACAAATCCCATGCGCCGATGGGTTCATGTAGGCCAGGGGTGTAGATGGGCTCATATGGGCAGAATAGGTGAAAAATCTCCTTACTAGTCCTGCTCCTCTCAGGAATCCTTTGCAACCAGATGCAAGGTTGACCTTTATTTAGAAACACAGGAACATGCTTTTTACCAATTCAGATTATCGGTCCACCTATCCCAGAACTGTCTACTGTGACTAGTAGTAACTCTACAAGTTTTCCAGCAGAGCACTTTTATGTCTCCTGCTACTACAGCAGAAGGTGCCTTTTCAACTCCAGACAAATTGTAGATTGTTGTTGTTGTTTACTAAATTTGTATACAACCCTATACCTGCAGGTCTCAGGGTGGTTCACCGGATAAAACTCAAGGACACATCATTGTCCTTGAGCTACACAAGCAAGTTTTTTTTTCCATGGAACTCTGATGTGTTTGTTTGTGTGTGTACACTTGCACCTGCTATTGTTTGAGAACTACAAGTCCAGATTCCTGTAATTACTTGGATCCAGGTGATAGTTTATAAAAGTCTGGACATAGCAGCAGAGAACCTGTATTTCAGCAACAAGAAATAAAGCTATACTTCCATCCACGTAACTGTCTTCCTTTCCTCTCATGTATACTGTTTGGGTATTCTACAGCCAAAAGGAAGGATAAAATATTATCAAGAGAATATAATTTACACTCTCTACAGAATTCCCCTCTCCTATCTACTGTTCATTCGGAACAGTGCCTTAGGCATGTGACAAAGGGCAATCCTTTCTGCTAGCGATTCGATGATAGCATTTGATCATCAATACAGTTTTAGCCCATCTTCATTCTGTACTTCTGTCCTCTTGTAAAGATTTATTTCCTTTTCATTATACTACCCAGTGAGACTTAGCGTTAGCAGGAGTGTCCGCTCCAAAAGCATCAGTGCTGTGCAATTTATGCAAACAGTTAGCTCATCCACCCCAACTCTCAAATTCCATCTCCAGGCAAAAACGTGTTCTCCTTCATCCCTGCTTTTACGATTCGGTTTCAACTGATTAAGCACCTGTCTTCCAAATGGAATCTTCCTATCGACATATGGAATCTTTCATGTCCCAACTCTTCCTTCCCATGGTGGAGACCACTATTTTGTGGGCTTGTATATTTATTTCTTTATCTTATAATAATAAATGTATCTATCTAGAATAAGAAATAATAATGATGGTATCTATATGAAAGATGCTTACTACATAATGTTCTACCAAGAAACATCTGATTGTACAATTCTCTGTCTGTGAGTTAAGAAGAAGCTTGCACTGGTCTTCAAATATCTCAAGGGCTGTCACATGGAAGAGGGAGCAAGTTTGTTTTCTCCTGCTCTGGGAGGTAGGACTTGAGCCAATGGCTTCAATTTACAAGAAATGAGATTCCAACTAAACATCAGGAAGAACTTTCTGACAATAAGAGCTGTTCGACAGTGGAAAGGTCTCCCCCTGGAGGTGGCAGACTCCCCTTCGTGGAAGGTCTTTAAGCAGAACTTGGATGTCCATCTGTCGTAGATGCTTTAGCTGTGGTTTCTGCATTGCAGGACTACATGACTCTTGGGATCCCTTCCAACTCTACAATTCTATGATTCTATGACTTCCATTATTGTTAACAGGACATCAATCCAGAGCTGAAATCCTGTCCCTGAAAACGTTAGTGTTGATTCACCCTAAAAAGGTCAACGTACCCCTGACCGTTAGGTCCAGTCGCGGACGACTCTGGGGTTGTGGTGCTCATCTCACTCTATAGGCCGAGGGAGCCGGCGTTTGTCCACAGACAGCTTCCGGGTCATGTGGCCAGCATGACTAAGCCACTTCTGGCGAACCAGAGCAGTGCACGGAAACGCCATTTACCTTCCCGCCGGAGCGGTACCTATTTATCTACTTGCACTTGACATGCTTTTGAACTGCTAGGTGGTCAGGAGCTGGGACTGAGCAATGGGAACTTACCCCATCATGGGGATTCGAACTGCCGACCTTCCTATCAGCAAGCCCTAGGTTCTGTGGTTTAGACCACAGCGCCACCTGAGTCCCTTACCAGGCTTACCAGCTTTCAAGTCTGTTTTCAGAAAAGTTCCTGATAGTTGGCACAGGGAAGAGCAGTGCAAGCTAAAGAAGTGACAAGCTTGGAGTCTGTTATGTGTTGCCTGTGACTAATCAGAAGTTGAGACAGGAAGGTGAGAGGCAACTTGGAAAGCTGCCTTATGTTGTATCAAATTATTGGTTTATCCAACTCAGTATTATCTGCACTGACTGGCAGCAGCTTTCCGGAGTTTCAGACAGGAGTCTTTCCTAGCTATATTCAGATATGCCAGTTACTGAATTGGGGATTTTCCCATGTAAAATATGTGCTCTGCCATTGAGCTATCTATCTTCTTATTCTGCTCAACATGGGTGACTCCTGTTGACTTATAGACCAGGTGCATTCTGGGAAATCAAGGGCTTGTGTTCAAGTCCAGCTTCAGATTAGATTCTTGACAATGCATTCCTTCCACACTAGCAAAAATAGGCTACTTCCTCTTTCTCTTCGAGAAAAAGAACAATTGCTTATGATGTATGTACAGCATCTGTTGCAATAAGCAATTGTCTGGCATTGTGCTCTATCTGCTGTTAATGTGTAACTCCCACCGGAATGAACAGAGGTGATACGGGAGTGCTGTTTGGCAGACTGTAACTTGATATTATATGCAATATAGAAAATTCAAGCCAGAATTCTCTTGAAACAAGCTCTACTCATTACATCCTCCGGAAAAAAAAAAATCCCCCGGAAAAAACCAAAGCTTTGTGCTCCAATACACTCTCTACCGCTTGATGCCATCTACATACATAAGTCTGAACTAAAAACATATTTTATTTCAATATTTATTTTATTAGCAGTTGATGGGTACATGGGTTGAAGTGCCATTCACAACACAGGGGCTCTTCATAATAGGCTAATTTGCATAAATACTAAATAATTTACTTATATAAATTATATATCAAAATGCTCTCCAGATTCTATTGAATTCAATGATATTGTTGTTTTGTAGCTTTTAATTCTGCCGAGTCTTTAATATTTTAAATCGAGCACCTCTTCCAAATCAAGCTGACTGGAATTCTTTTTCTTCTTTTCAAGAGACCCACTAGCTTATTAGAGAGATAATAAGCAAAACTTCCTGCTCCAAGAGTAGTAGCAGAAAAAGAAGTGGCCTGAGTTCATATTCTGGAGAATGTAAAACCACAATCTAGATGCTGGTCAACTGCAACCATTAAATCAATGCTCAGAACCAGCAGTGCTTCATAAGGCAGCCTTCTGCAATGTTCTCTGTTTAGTAACAGCTGAAAAATTGTACTGAACAATAACCTTGCAAGAGCTACCACTTGGTTTGTTTTAAAGCGACATATGTAGGACATGTTGAGCGACGAAGGATTTCTCTCCCCCCCCCCTTTTTAAAGAAGATTCACATAACCAGCGATGGAAGGGTCCAGATGACTGTAAGAAGTTTTTACCGTCTGATTTTATTAGCTACTGTGCTGGCACCGCATCCTAGGGGACGGCGAGAAGTTCATAGACCCAGCACAAAGCTTCATGACATTTTTAATATATTTTGCTTTAGCACCACTTGGTAGCCTGCAATTGTGCCTCAAGGAGAAATGTGAAATGTAATATTGCAGGCAATGGAAATAGCCTGTCCTGCTGTGGCCAGTGGTAAGGGGGGGCATGCAATAGTAGCAGAGTGCAGCAACCGTTGTGGAATGCACATTAATATGGCTGCTGCTGTACAGACTCTGCGCATCAAAGGCAGGCTTCCTGTATGCACAGACTTGTCAGAGGTACTGCAGCTAGTACAAAGGCTTTCCTCTGGCAGGAATCATCATCACTGATTTGTCTTCTTTAACCACCTTTAATGAAATATTAAAAGATAATAAAACAGCACACATTATAGAGTTGTTTAGAGCTGAACGCCAAGGGGGGGGGAGGGAGGTGTAAACTGGTGCAAAGCCATCCGGTATCGTGGAGTAGCTGTAGATTAAACCAATAATCAATATAATTTATAATTTTTTTGATTATTGATGGAATCTACTGAGAGTGCAGATCCGCAGCACTCCGCAGGAACATCTGGTACTGCACCCAGTTTTGCAATGCATCCATAACTGCAGTGATTGTTTTTTAATTAATTAATTGCATTTATTTTAAAAAAATACTCGTACACCGCAATTTGATTCCCCCTCAAAAAAACAAACAAACATCATAGTGGTTTATGACTATTATATGTATACAATGAAAATTTGAAATCACACACCACCAGCTATTACAGATGTTTTCTTCATTCTTTCATAATCCGGCATCATAGGGGGGAAAATCAGCTGACATTTAAAGGTTTAAACAGGTGTCTGAGTATATACTGGAAGAGCATTCCACAGGACTGGGTAAATAACATGAAAGGTTTGGTTTTGTGTCCATGTCAAATGTGCCTTACAAGTGCACTTGACTCAGACCTGGTTTTGTTTGTTTGTTTGTTTAGTTAGATTGTCAAGACTTTCAAGAGTACAAAATTTGTGTCTGGGCCCCTTACTGCGTTCGGATTGCAAGTCACATTCTGCGTAGCTGCACTTTCACATGGGTTTAAGGCTATCACACTTGCATAATTTGATTGGCATTACTAGACTAGACACGAGTGGCGCTGTGGTCTAAACCACTGAGCCTTGGGCTTGCCAATCGGAAGGTCTGCAGTTCAAATCCCCACGATGGGGTGAGCTCCCATTGTTCTATCCCAACTCCTGCCAACCTAGCAGTTCAAAAGCACGTCAAAGTGCAAGTAGATAAATAGGTACTGCTCCGACGGGAAGGTAAACGGCATTTCCGTGCGCTGCTCGCCAGAAGTGGCTTAGTCATGCTTGCCACATGACCAGGAAAATCTGTCTGCGGACAAACGCTGGCTCCCTTGGCCAATAAAGCGAGATGAGCGCCACAACTCCAGAGCCGTTAGCGACTGGACTTAACTGTCAGGGGTCCTTTACCTTTACCTTTTTACTAGACTAGAAGAGTTAATATATGGGCATTTATTTATATACAGTGGTACCTTGGTTTTCAAACGCCTTGGTTTCCAAACACCGAAAACCCAGAAGTAAGTATTCTGGTTTTCGAACATTCTTCGGAAGCTGAACGTCCGATGCCGCTGTCAGCTATTGTTTCTGGGGTGCCTGCACCAATCATAGAATCATAGAGTTGGAAGAGACCACAAGGGCCATCCAGTCCAACCCCCTGCCAAGCAGGAAACACCATCAAAGCATTCCTGACAGGTGGCTGTCAAGCCTCTGCTTAAAGACCTCCAAAGAAGGAGACTCCACCACACTCCTTGGCAGCAAATTCCACTGTCGAACAGCTCTTACTGTCAGGAAGTTCTTTCTAATGTTTAGGTGGAATCTTCTTTCTTGTAGTTTGAATCCATTGCTCCATGTCTGCTTCTCTGGAGCAGCAGAAAACAACCTTTCTCCCTCCTCTATATGACATCCTTTTATATATTTGAACATGGCTATCATATCACCCCTTAACCTTCTCTTCTCCAGGCTAAACATACCCAGCTTGTCAGTATCCTTCTTGAACTGTGGTGCCCAGAACTGGACACAGTATTCCAGGTGAGGTCTGACCAGAGCGGAATACAGTGGTACTATTACTTCCCTTGATCTAGATGCTATACTCCTATTGATGCAGCCCAGAACTGCATTGGCTGCGCCTTGGTTTTTGAACATTTGGGAAGTCAAACGGACTTCTGCAATGGATTAAGTTTGACACTTTTGTTTTTGCTATTTCTTTTGCGTTTCTGTTTTTGAGGCTTTTTCGGTTAATTTGTTTTTGTGACTGTGTGGAACCCAGTTCAGCTACTGATTGATTGATTGTGTGATTGCGGAAATGGATAAAAGCCCCCCTCCCATCCAAACAATGACTATCTTCAGTGCAGGTAAGAAAAAATAATAATTTTAATTTTTATCATCTACAAAACTGTCTTATTTATTCTATAGTACAGTATATTGATTATTGCTTTCATTTTATGGATCAATGGTCTCGTTAGTAAAATTCATGTTTTTAAAAGTCTGGAATGGATTAATCCATTTTGCATTACTTTCGATGGGAAAGTGCTTTGGTTTTGGAACGGACATCTGGTACAAATTAAGTGTGGGAACCAAAGTACCACTGTATATATAAATGCCCTACAACTCCCACCAGCTCCCAGCCAGCATGGCCTAGTGGTCAGGGTTTAAGAGAGCTGTAGCCCACCATATTTGAAGGGTACCTCATTGGCTACCTTGGAAGATCAAGGCTACTTGCCTGATAGGAAATCAATGTAACCTCTGTTCATTCAGACCCCACCTTGAATCATTTAGTGTATGTGGTGCCTTCAGAACAGAAGGCAGCATTTAATATGGCTATAGTTTTGTAAGCCTCAACCCTGATTCTGCATTAAATTATAACATTTCCCCCCTTGATTGTATCTGTAGACAGTTCCACATTACGGTGTACATTTCTCTTTCTAAACTCTTCTCATTTCAGAACACAAGGCAATGTTTAGGGTGTAGTGTAACCAGCCCAAAGCCTACACTAACCATGTGGCATTTTGAAATGATGGTTTGTTTTTAGATGCCAATTATGTTAACATTTTTTTGTTTTGGTTCCCAACTTTATGCCGCCATCCAGGTGTCAGCAAAGGTTTCCCTCACCAAAATTATTCTGCTTCTTGTTTTGGGATAAAATAGTTTATTTACATAAGTTTAGTCTGCCTAAAGAAAACACAGCTTCTTTAAATTCAACTGCAAATCATAGTTAAGTATCTATCTTTCATATCAACTGAAAATTGAAAGAATATGAACTGAAATGAGATTAAAAAATACACCAGGGACTTCTTCAATGAGAAGCTGATAAATACATAAGAACTGTAAAGCACATGAACCAAATGCCTAAAGATGTGATCCTAATCTCATTTTAAATTTATCTTATAGATTCCAGAGAAATGAGAAGCTTCAGCTTAATACAGTTTACATCCTCAGTCTTCATTTGCAGATTCTTTGTAAATTAACTGACAATAAAGGAACCAAGAAACATATGCAAAATCATTTGGTACAATGAGAATAAAGTGCTGGCAATGATCCCAAGAAGAGAAATGTTGGTGTTTTGTGCTTAAAGTTACAATTTCAACGTATTCCTCCTCCTCTTCCTCCTCCATTTGATTTAAATTTTTTTTGCAAGACTTCTCTTCTAAATATGACAAACTAGGGCCAAAGTTAAGCACTTCCAAGCCTTGCTGAAGGGAAAAATAGACATCTAGGGATGGAAGAATTTATCCATTTTTATTTCTATTTCTGATTTTTTTCACTTTTATATTCAGTTTTTCGCATTTCCATATCAGTTAGCAAACGTGTGTGTGGGGACGGAGGAGTCCTCATGAAAATGCACCTTCATTTTAGTACAAATTTATCCTAATATACAGCAATTTTCCCTAATGCATTTTTGCAAAGCATTTACCGCTAAAACAGTGCATTTTTCAATGTTATTTTCACCAGTATACCAATTTTTGTACATGTTGCTTGGTTGGATAAATGCAAAATTCAGTGCAAATTTCATTGGGTGGCTGTGTTTTGGTTCTCGCATTGTTTTGGAGTGTGCAAATTAGGTTGGTGGCAGCAGCACTGGTGGAGGAAATAGGGACATTCTGGGATCAAATCAGAAGCCTGGATGGCTTTTTGTAATTCCAGAGATATCCCTGGAATATCGGGACACTTGGAGGGTATGTGCCCCGCCTATGTCATTGAACTATAGGACTATTTGCTTGTTTCTAAAAGGGAACTCTTGTGTTCATAAGAAAATGACCGCAAGAACTGTGATGCAATGTTTCGGCAACTTCAAAAGTTATACAGAAGTGGAGGCTTCAATGATCCACATTTCCTTTTTCCCTTTTTCTTTTGCACTTCATGTGTATCATTCAAAGGAGGAAATCACAAAACTTTCCAGCAGAGAGATACATGAGTTCCAGATGTGCCCAGAACTCATGCATCTTGCCACGGGAGATGTGTGATTTCCAGCTTTGGGCATATTACATAGGAAACAGGAAGCACCTAGGGGCTTATGCTTCCTCACTCCTTCACCTCTTCATAATGTCTGAGGCTCCCCTTGACTTCAGTGTTTGAGACTCGATGACACAGTTCCATGTGTGGCACTGCAAACATGAGCAACTATTGGCTTTTAAAGCAACAACATGCAATGGCACGAAATATTTTCATTTGCTTCTCACTGCTACAACCCCATCTTTGATTTTGGGGCATGTAAATTAAGATCAAGGAGTGTGAACTTTAAAAAATAATGTTTCACCTTTTCATTTTTTCCTGATCCGAAGGATGTTCACCTACGCCTTTCTGAGATACCAGCACTATGAGCCTGATGCTATATTCTCAGGCTTTATTGTAAGATTCAGAATATATTACATAAAACATGTGTTCTGATTTTTGCTGATCAGGTTGTACCAGAGGGGAGGAAATGCAATTAAAATAAAAACGACAAACTAACTGGTATTTCTAAAGGCAGTATTTTTTTCCCTGGAATTTAAATGGTGACCTCAGTGGAAACCATAAATATGAAATTCATATGTGTTTCGCTTCCTGCATATAATTACCTATCACAAGGTCCATAGTTTAAATGAAATTCTTTATGAAGCAAGAAATGGTAGAATAGCAAGAGTTGGCTGACTGCCCTACAGGATGCATCAAGCAAAGATATGTTTTCTAATTTTAAGGAGAAGTGGGATCATGTAGAACACGTTTGATGTGGTAATCCTATCAGAACGTTTGTTTTTATTAAATTTTCTTCATTGAATGCTTCCTATTCCCGCTGCACGGAAAAAGACACAGAGTTCCATATGAACTTAATAGATATGTGAATAATCAGCATAATCTTCCAGAATCTTCCTTTGCACTTAATTCCTTGGCAATGAAATTCTCTTCCAGTTGGCAGAAAGCCTGTGTAAACAAGCTCCACGGGGGTCAGCCGTGATGTGGCTGTCGGAAAGAAATGGAATTGATCTTCGGGATTCCAAGAGACTCCATTTCTTCCAGTTGTTCCAAGCCCTGATTGATGAAACCCTTTGCTGCTACCACTCCCCTGGAGGCCCCAGCTGGTGTTAATACAGATTTCTGAGACGGGATTGTGAGAGCAGGAGTTTGGTAGGGATTTCCCATTCTAGCTGTTACCTGCCCACAGGAGGGAGGCTCAGATCCCCTTGGGTGAGAGTACCAGGACTGAATGCATCGCACTGTGTTGCCTTTCAACAAAGGAAACCCTTCCTGGGGGGCTTGTTCAGTGATGGCTCCGACCTGGTGGAATGCTCTGTCCCACGAGACTAGGGCCCTCCTTTCGCAGGGCCTGTAAGACAGAGCTATTCCGCCTGGCCTTCAATTTGAATTAGCCTGATCCCCCATTCCCTTTCCCCTTTCCCTTTTCTAAGAAGAAACCCTTCTGGGACCCCACATTTAAACTCTTCCCTGGTCTCCTTGCTGGCCCTAGCAGGACCAACTTGGCCAGTTAGTTCTGGCGATCACTTGATGTCATGGATGCTACATTTATGTTGTATTTTATGATGTTTTTAAGTTGCTTTCAATTAATCAATGTTTTATATCTGTTGTTAGCCGCCCTGAGCCCGGTTTTTAAATCGGGAAGGGCAGGGTATAAATTATTTGTTTGTTTGTTTGTTTGTTTGTTTGTTTATATGAGCTATAGCAGTGGTTCTCAAAGGGTGTGGCAGGAGAGGATGTCAAGTGTGGCAGGAAGATTCAAGGACAATCAAAGAAATATTTAAACATTTCTATGCTTATTATAGTATGGTATCCCCCCAATATATATATATAACTTTTTAAAAATGAGAGCCAAGAGCATCAAGTGATACCGAGGACAATCCTAGTTGTTTTTTCCAATCTATTTCTTATCAATATAAAATTCAGTGTTGCGCAAACAAATTTTTCTTCTGAAACTGTGGCCCAGAGGACAAAATTTGAGAACCACAGAGCTATGGTTTTAAAAATGTGATAGAAGTAGAGGTGACATTGAGTTCAGGGATGGGGGATTCCTACACCCCACTTGGCAAAAACTGGGCTCATTTCAAATCCCTCTGATTTGAATTGATCAGGGTCAGGCCAACCCACAGGACTGTAGGCCATGATGAGATCCAAATTTGTGATGATGCTACTATTTCAGAGCTTTCCAGACTCATGTTGCTGCATTCATATAATTAATCTGGCCTTCTTGGCCAACTTTCATTGATGGAGGGGACAACTAGGAGGCTTCTTCCTGAATTTCATCATGGAAGACGTTAATGTCCTTTCAAATGCTTGGGGCATCTGGGGAATGAGGGTCCTCTGGGAACTATTTCTCCCTACCTTCCCCAGAATTAGTGCACATAGAAGTATTAAAGTATTTTGTTGTTCCTGGCGTGTATTAGACTCTTTAGCAGTCTTTTCTGCCCCAAGTAAGTCATGCTTAATGCATTGGGTGAAGACTACAATTAAATGCATGGAAAACTCATAATGTTCAAGGTTTGGAAGAAGAGCATAACAAAATAATAATTTGGCTGGTTTTTTTGTTTTTTGTTTTAATGTTTTCCTATATGGATCCTGAAAGAGCACCGAGTGAATACCAAAGCCTATGTGACTGATTCATCTGGGCGGTGGGGTTGGAAATGAAAAATAACAGTGCACGTTCTCTTGTAAACACTTGTAAATAAACCCCACTGTGCCAATGGGACTTATTGCCAAGTAATACTATCTATGGTGATGAAAGCTTTCTCTGATGGAGAACTAGTAATTCCGCATATACAGACATGGTTGAAAACAACATCATTAAACACTATGTTCCACTGGCTTGCAAACTCAGAAGAGACCAAATGGTTGTAGCCACTGGAACAGGAGATGATTCCTTCCAGTAGCACCTTAGAGACCAACTAAGTTTGTTCTTGGTATGAGCTTTCGTGCATCTGCATTCAGATACACGAAAGCTCATACCAAGAACAAACTTAGTTGGTCTCTAAGGTGCTACTGGAAGGATTTTTTTGTTTGTTTCGACTACGGCAGACCAACATGGCTCTGTAACAGGAGATGATTATTAAGTTAAAACTACCTTTCTTTGGTTGGAAAATAAAAAGAACAGCTAAAGGCCATTATAATGCTTTTATAGCGGCAATCTTAACCATATGGAATAAGCTGGAGGAAAGATCTGACCTCTCACCTTTAGAAACAATATCAGTGAATAAAGATCTGGGTAGTAGGTTAGATGATTTATAGAGGGAGGGGCATGGAATTCACTTAGCAAATTTAGGACTTTAATAAACAGCGCTATTGTCATTCTAACAGATAGTTACTCATTGTGTTAGCAATCACCCAAAGTTCTTCTGGCATTTGCCCATCGTAAGTTATATGTTAAACTGTTGATGAAATCTAGACCAGAAGAACAATGGGAACTTTTTTTAAATAAAAAAAGACAAAAAAAATCAAAGGGTATGCTGTCAAATCTGTACAAATTGCTTCTTGGTGTACAAAAATAAGTAAGATCCAAACTAGAGTTACGTAAGAAATGAGAGAAGGTTTTAGGGCAGCAGATCACAGGTAGCATATGATGTGCACATGAAGTATGCAGTGAGTTCTTTCTCAGTGTGAAAGAAAAGAAATCAGTATAAAGTTTTCCCAGTTGAGTGGGTGCTGCTTCTGAAGAGTGGGGAAACAAAGAATGTCAAAGTCATATACAGTTGTACCTTGGTTGTCGAATGCCTTGGTACTTGTACGTTTTGGCTCCCGAACTATTGAAACCCGGAAGTGAGTGTTCCTGTTTTCAAACATTGTTTTGAAAGCCGAACGTCCGATGCAGCTTCCACTATTGTTTCCAGCATGCCTGCACAATCAGGAGCCAATCGGGAGCTGCGCCTTTGTTTCTGAACGTTTCAGAAGTCAAACGGACTTCCAGAATGCATTCTGTTCGAAAACCAAGGTACGACTGTATATATTTATGTAATTATTACCAAGGAGATGCAGTATATATACACATTTCTTCTCAACTGAGAGCAAATGTGGAGATGGTTAGAACTGGGGAGACTCAGGTTTAAATCCCTACTGAGCCATGAAACTCACTTTGGTCCAGTCCTTCTTTCTCTCTCAGTCTAGCCTACTGCACAAGGTTGTTGTGGTGATAAATTGGGAGGAAGGGGAATCATATATGCTACCGTCTGCTCCATGGAAGAAAGGTGGAATATAACTGTAATAAAGAAGTTTACCCACACACCTACATTCAGAGGACTTTATGATAGTACCAGTCCAGCTAAATTTGATGCACACTTTCTTAAGACATCTGACTTACATTTTTACAATTATTTCTTCTCACACACTTAGTTTTCTTTCTTCCTGGAACCTTCACGGGGTTGTATTGCTTTTGTTTCAGATTTTTGCGCTCCAAAAATTACCATAAATGTCAAAATCTATCTGCATGCCTATAAAATAAAATAAAATAAAAATACACACAGATACACACGTATATGCATAAAGAACATAATATAGTGTTTTATTCTTTCATTTACTGTTTTATCTAACTGGATTTAGCTGCGCGTATAAACTTCATATGTGCATCGGGCTCTCATTAGTATACAATTCGGATACATATAGTGTGTTGATATGATTGATGGACAGCTGCACATGTCACTTTTAGCTGTAAAATAAGTTCATGGGTGAAATATGTTTTAATGGTTGCTAAATTTTGCAAAGATGGTTATTGTGATTGTTATTTTTGTAACAAGAAGGAAAGAAAATGAGGATTTAAATTCCCCAGTACTTCATATGAATTTTATATATAAGTAGTCTCTTAGTAATAATAGGGGAACCCTACATGATATATGTATATCAGAGCATTCAGGCTTAGACATCAGGGATGGCAATTTACTACATAAATTTAACTTAGCATTAAGGAGAGGATAGCAGAACACCAACTGCTTTTATAAAAAATGGTGTTTACTAAAGATGGCAAAGTTGCCCCAGCTGAGATGTAAAAGTGAATGGGTTGCCTCTTTCTTCCTCTCCACCCCTTTTGCAACCAGAAGTAGCAGACTGGATGCTTTTGTTTCCAATCTTAAAAATAAAGTACATTTTCCCATTGTTTCAGAATTTTGGGAACTGAAGTACGGTACCAGGTGGCGTGGCAGCAGTGCTCATCTGATCTCCAGAGGGTTACATTGCTGCTGTTTAGAGAGGGAGGGTTGAGGTAGCAGGAAGGTTGCTGCGGTGCAAACACACCAGTGGGAGTATTGGATTGGCTCTGCCTGTGCGTGGACCCTGCACTGACCTTCCCTCCCCCTCTATCACCTGGGAAGCAGCACTGATGGGATGGACCAAAGGTCAGGTAAGTGCTGCCCACTCCCCACGCTGTCTGCTGCTGTGGAACTATGGGCTTCTGATCAGTGAGAGTAAGTCGAGTATAAGCTATAGTTACAGATAATGGCTGATTATCACACCATAGTTTAAACAAACCACCGTTCCCTAAATTTGGACAGCACGTGGTGGGGTTGTGGTTTGTTTAAAGCTGAAAGAAAGCTTCTGAACTCTTCCTCCTTAGGTGTAAAAGAGAAGAGGGAAGAGTGTGTGAGAGCCCAAGTTCCACTGCAACTCATTCATGTAAAGGAAACCATGGTTTGTTGTTACATCTGAACTAACACAATGAAACTCTGTATGATAAAGAACCTGGCTTTCATTTAAGATGGAATTCTTAAACCTATTCTTAAACCTACTGAAAGCAAACAGGTAACACTGTTGCTTTTTGCAAGTTACTTGTTGGAACTTAGAAGGGGGGAAGCTGATTCCCCTTTTTGCTAGGTTGGCCTAACGCACAAACAATTTTTCATTCAGAGAATAGTTCTCTTAAAATGTAGCTATTTACTGTAAATGATCCAGTGGGTCATCATTTCCCTGCCCCAGGAGGGCACGCTGTCTACTTTACTTATCTATCAAAATACTTAGATGTGTCATTCTTAGCCATCCACACAGCCCCTGAAGCAGCTTTCTAAATGAGAATAACAACAATAAAGCAGCCAGATAAACAGTAAACAATCCATTGTTCTGTTTTCTGGGCATCTTGCCATCTAAGAGCTGAGAAGCTACTACAGGAGATCTGACCTCCTATGGATTAAAATGTTTCTGCATGCTGCAGTTGGGATTAATGAAAAACTCACCAGCAAAAAGCTTGGTGAACCATAGCTGTGGAAAAAAGGTGACCTGTGAGCCAGGAAATTCTTGGTTTAATAAGTCCTAAACACTTATAAATAATTTTCCGCTGGTTCTTCTTTCACTCAAAATCTGAAACTGCATTACAAGACAGGAGGCTGTGATGAGAACAAGGGCTATTTTGGGCAACAGACCTATTTATGTCCCAATCATTTGCATTTCCAGTATAAGGAATGGAAATGTGCAGCTTGATGATGTTTTGCACACACCAGTTATCCACATTCATGAAGGTGTAAGGAAATTATATTGGTAGTTCAGAGAGACAATTTATCTTAGGAACACAAGAAGCTGCCTTTACAATTTTTTATTTATTGTTCTTAGTAAGACTATATAGAGGCACTTAAGGCAATGATGCACAATTATATTTAATACTGTACAATTTCTAAAAAATATTATTTGAAATACAATTTTGATGTTTCTAATAAATAATCACACATTAACAATATTTATATATCCTATAAATCATAAAAGGAGAATCATATCATCTTCTACCCTGTTTTACTACACTCCTTACTCTGAAGACTTTCTGCAGCAAAGAAAATGAGTGCACTTTGTTATTCCAATATAAAATTAAATCCATTTTTCTATCATAATCACAAAAATTCTGTCTGCTCTCTCTCACTTTAGCCAAATTTGTTAATAATAATAATAATAATAATAATAATAATAATAATAATAATAATAATAATTTATTATTTATACCCCGCCCATCTGGCTGGGTTAACTTCACTATACATGCCATATCCTAGACTTTAGCAACAAATCTACCATAAATTGCTTTATACTGAGTCAGACCATTGGTTCATACAGTTTAGTATTGCCTACACTGTCTGTCAGCTGTTCTCTAGGGTTTCTGACAGGGAATATTCCATCCCTACGTGGAGATGCTGTGGACCTTCTGTTCACAAAGCATATGTTCTACCACTGATCTATGTTGTGGTCTAAAGGACATTTTGGTTTTTGCTTTTATTTCATGTGACGAATGTTGGCACCCCACCTGAGAGTTCATTATGCAGAAATGGACCTTTGAAAGAATATCAAAGACCACCAACATACTGGAGGACAGCCTCTTGGTGGTCTGGAGATGTGAGCTGGAGGTGGTCCAAAATCCATTTTGAGATGCAGATGTAATTGAACGCCAGGTCCTCCCACATTCGGGCAGCATCTGTACATTTGCATCTATCAGAGGATGAGGAACTAGAAACCACTACCGGTAGGATCTAGAAAACAATGTTGTGTTTCTTTGGGTCTAGCCCAGCTTATTGTTTCTCTGTTCATATATAACCCACACTGAAATGCATAGTTCCTGCTGGGAATGATATTCTATCATGCATCTCTCCTTAATAAAACATTCCTCTGGATCTAGGCATTCTACCCCTGTGGGCAGGTAATTTAATCTCTCTCCACCCTGAATCTAAATATCTAATTGTTCCCTGTACAACCTGTCTTTGCTCCCCTGTCTCAGGCTGTGGGGCTCAGTGTACTGTTCACCCTCTTGCAGCTATGGATAAAGGGCATGACACACTCACAGCTGTTAATTTATTTAACCTGCAACAACAAAAACATGGAACTCTGTGAAGTGTCAGTTTGCTTCTTTGCGTTCAGATGCAAACACCACACTACACTTGCTTTGTCCTAGTTCTCTACTTACTTACACGCCTTTCAAATGAGTTTATTATTATTACAGTGCCTGTTGTCAGAACTTCTGCTGCCATCTCTTGAAGTGCCTCCCACGGTCATTGCTGACTCCAGGGCCCCTTGTTGTCAGTGTGTGTGTATGGTTTTTGTTTTGTTTTTTAACATTAATGACATTCCCACAGTACCTGAAAATCTGAAATATTTATGTTTGCAGTTGACAACGTGCCTCTGTTAGCTGCTAATGTCTCTTCTCTCCTTTGAAAATGCATGTGTGATAAAGTAACTTCCACCACATACACTCCCTCCCTTCATACCTTCATTCTCTCTTGACAGAGAGGCAGTGGTATACTTTCTCTTTTTAACCAAGCAATCGCATTAGTTAGCCTGTTTGATTATTTTGACCTTGCAAAAAAGCATAATAAAAATATGAACTTCTAAAAAGTTTGATTCCATATATATATATATATATATATGTCAGGGACGTGCCCTCCCCTGCCAGTCCGGAACTGAGTGGGTACCGGCAGCCTCAGCCTCTGTTGTCAACAGACACGTCTCCCAGTGAGTCTGCCAGCTCCTCCCTGGGGGAGGAGGAGTTACCAGGGAGGAGCCAAGTGGGAAGGGGTCTCCAGGATGATGCAGAGAGACCCAGCACTGCTCAGCAGACCCACTCTGAGGGGCAGACACCATTTCCGGCGCCTGCTTTACGCAGAAGGGTCAGGGGAGAAAGGAGGCAGCACTTTAGGGTGCCGAGACTCTGGTGTTGGCGCCGCAACAGGAGGGGGGCACTTCCGGATTCTGCTAGCGATTAGGTGGTCATGTTTTAGAATAGCTCCGCACTGTACATACTTTGCACAATAAAATAGTTGAAAGACAAGACGGACTTGGTCTTTACTCATGAGCAACTGTTAAGTAAATCTGACTATATATATATATAGAGAGAGAGAGAGAGAGAGAGAGAGAACTTTACTGACACAAATATCCCCTGCCCTAAATGCTCTCTTCCAATATGACTTGAGTCAGAATGAAAAAGAGGAGTGAGAAAATGGGAAGAAGGTGTGTTTGAGAAGGAAGGATGGAAAACAATGTGTAGCTTCCCCCCTGCTAGGAGGAAGTAGTCAAAAGAATAACCATGGACTACTGGATTTCCAAATAGCTGCTGAAATGCATTTGAACCAAGAGTCATTGTTTGGTTACGAGTGGCCCTAGTAAAACACAACTAAATGGTCAAACAGGAAAGCATTGCCCTTCCAAAGGACCACTGCAATGAATCAGACACCAGACAATGAACTGAATAAAGCAATAGGCACAGTTGCTGGCACCCACTTGGACCCAGTCATAGCCTTGAGTGCCAAAAGAGGAGCCAGGTGAATCCAGTGCTGCTGTGTCAACAGCTGGTGAATTGAACCAACTGTTAATGCCTCTGTTTAAAAGCCAACAGAGCCTAAGGCTTCTGGTTTAGTGCCCATAGAACCTGATAATGATGGTCCAGATCCTGCAGGGCCTGAGCCGAGACTCTCATAGATGTTTTCCCCTGAGCCTCAAGGAATCAAGTGCTTCCCATGCTACCACACCTGTCCAATGGTGCAGGGAGTGTGTCAGGTGGAAGACCACAGAGAGACAAAGAAGGGCTTACCTTCAGAACACTGGGATGGCCACAGTCTTTAGGCCAAGGGGATGGAGCCTGGGAAAGGTGGACTTTGGGGAAAGGATTTACGAGACCTCAGCTCACCTCCGGCTTTTGTCAAAGCAAGTTGCTCACTCAGAGCTATCCATGGTGCTGCAACCACCAGTTTCCCTTGACCCCTAGGTTACCTGGTACAAATGAACACCCTCCTCCCCAAGTCTGTATTGTGCATTCCCTTTGCACATAAGTGTAGCATGATGCGAACCAATGTATTGTAGTAATTAGGCTATATCTGATAAGGTTTGGGTTCAAATCTCCACTTAGCCATGAAGCTCACAGAGCGACTTGGGTAAACCTATATTTCTCTTTCAGCCATTCCTTCTTTCTAGTATTGTTGTGAGCTCCTTGGAGTAAGGGCAGGATAGGAAACATAATAACTGCATACTGCTACTTAACACTTGTACAGCGGTGTTCTTCGGGGTTCACCCACATCATCACAGTACAAGAATCTTGTGTGGTTAGACAGTATTGTTTGTTTCAGTAGTGTGGTCCCAGAATGAAGCCATGTAAAAGCTCTTTTACCTTTGGGCAGGCTGTTGGGAGGAACCTTTGCTGAACATGTTCCCTTTGGCCACTTTGGAAAGTTTGCACAGAGAAAGCTTCAGTTTCTACCCAGCATTGTAAGAAAGCGCCACAAAATAAGAAGAAAGGATGAGAGAATCCTGCATCTTCGATGGGCACTATATTCATCTGAGAGAGAAAAAAGGGAGCGCAAGAGAGACTTGTCAAACATTATGACTACTTCAAAGGAACTGAGCTCTAATCTAGTTGAAATATGAAGTACATTTGGACATGGCATGTAAATTAATGTTAACTCTGGGAATACTGGGGATAGTCAGGAAAGGAAAAAAGAGAGGAAGGATAAGCTGATTTAGTGGTAACTCCGTCATGTTAAAGAAACATTTCACTGTTATCCTATTGTTTAAAAGCCCATTATTATGATGAGTGAAATTGCAAAGGAATGCCAGACAAATGAGCGGTATTGCCAAGATTCCAGCAGGGACTCAGACAACTAATCGCTCATCCATCCAAATTCAATCTTGATTAACAGTAGCTGACTTTTCCCCACTTCAATACATGCCACACAGCTGCCCCTTTTCTTGGCTGAAATTTATATGATAGTTAAAGTAGCAAAAGACAGCCAATGCATGGGGGGCAAGCCTGGTAATGCAGGAAGCTGCCTTATACCAAGTCAGGCTGTGAGTCCATCAGTATTGTTGACATTGGCTGGCAGTGGTTCTCCGTGGTCTCTTTGCCCAGCTTTTAACTGCAGATTCCAGGGACTGAATCTGAAGCTGAGCTCTTCTGCATGTAAAGCAAATGCTCTACCTGTGAGCTATGGCCCTGCTGTGGCAGAGCTAGAGCCCTTCCCTCCAATAGTACTTACGCTACTCTGCTTTGACTGTAGTAGCAGTGAATGCGTTATTCAGGGGGGAGGACTTTGTGTCCCCCCCACCCAAGAATGAAATATTGGACTTTGAGAGATTCTTCCTCTGGGCACAGTCCCCACTTGACCACTGTAGGGATGTGAGACCACAACTGCTCTTCCTTCTTAGTGCTGCCACTGTACCCTTGGAAAGGTGAGGTGAGTAGGTCGCAGTGGCATGAAGGTGAAGGCTAGGGACTTCTGGTTGTCAGCACTTGGTCATCTACTGAGGAAGGTACCTCAGCAGGTGCTGAGTGTTGCAGACCAATGAAGCTAGTCCCCACTCAGGCCCCACTTTTAACAGCCCCACTCACACTCTGAAGGGCTGTGGTGCACAGAATGAGCTGAAGAGTTTGAGAAAGGCAGGAGTCAAAGGAGGCTGTGGTCAGATCCTCACGCAGCTCAGTTTTGTAGGGTTTGGGGAAGTTCAATTGATGCCCATCAATACAAAACTCTTCATCTAAAGGTGAAGACAAGACAAACATAACAAGTGCCCCGGGCCATCTTACGCATATGTGGCGCCGGGGTGCAAAGATTCACCCGGCATGCCCCCCCATTGCCCAGAGTTGTCCAACCTTTTTTTAGGGCTGGCTGGCGAGGCACACACGGCAAAGCTGGCCTGCCCGGCCGCCTCAGCAGCAACAGAGGAGCCCGAAGCAGTGGCAGCAGAGCAAGGCTGGGGCCAGGCACTTGGGGGTGGGGTGGGCAAGCAGAGCCCAGTGCAACAAACAGTTGAGCCTGAGGCTCATGTGAGCAGCATATGCTGGACGGGCCTCTCGACAGCCCGCCAATCCCAGGCACGCAGGAGGGCAGAGCCGGCCGGCTGCCTCAGCGCTTTGCCTGCCTGCAGCAGAAGAGCTGTGGCGCTCCAACAGGCTCTGCTCTGCTCGGCAGTGGCTGTCGGCTCTTCCCAATTCCCGGACTCCAAATCTCGGCCCTGGACTTTTGGTCTGGCACCCCTGAGAGCCCGGCACCTGGGTGCCCTGCACCCCTAGTGCCTATGGATAAGACCAGCCATTTTTCTGGGAGATACTCAGCAAAGTCATACATGGAGTAGACCCACTGAAATCAATGGGATTAAGTCCACTGATTTCAATGAGTCTACTCTATAAGGTTCTCACCCTCTGTTCTGACAACAAATGCCTCAAAACACAGCAAATGTGTCTTTCTTCCCCCATGCTTGAATTGTTATGTATGTGCCTTCTTTGCCCTTACTCTGACAACAGGGCATTTTAGAACGATGCTGAGAGGAGAGGGTGTCACTCAGCACAGCACCAGTTCTGACTGGAGACACTTCAGGTGTTCACCATTCTCCATTTCTTTCCCTTATAATTATGCTCATGGGTTGTTCTCCTGCTAAAATGGTTATTTTCACATGCTGAATGTGACATCGTCATAGAGCTGAGCTGTCCATTTTTCTATTGACTGACTTGTCCCTCAGTATCCAAATTTCTTGCCATAAACAACATGATGGAAGAGATGAGGGAGATCTCATTGCTGGATGTGAGTTACCATGTAGGGGTCTGAAGGAAGATTGTGAACACAACATAATGGAACCAGGTACCAGTGTTTCAAAGATTTTTTTAAAATGGCATTAAGAAATCCAAAGTAAATTCTTTAACCCAGAAATTTTCCAAATTAGTTTCTGAAGGTCAAGTTCCGAGAACAACCTCATTGGCAACTATAATGTAGCAAATTGGTCTTATGGCTTTTCTTGTTTCATTTTTTAACCGTAGCTTTGGCTTTTTAAAAAGCTATTGTTTTGAATTAGCATAGCTCTTTGCCACATGGAGAGTATATAAATCACTGTGTTTGTCTCTGTGTATTCAAACAGCAGAAACTATTACCACTTACCTGGGGAAAATCAAAGATGTAACATATTGGTTTATCAGGCATTCTCTGCTAAGCCAATCAAGCTGTTCAAGAAATCAGGATGCATTGGGGGGATATAAGCGTGACTTCACACTCATGTTCTTTCAAATCATTAGCTTCTAAGAATGTCATATTGCTGATACAAGAGGCAGCATTCAAAGTGATGGTCTAGATTGCCTTCAAGTCTATGACAAGCTGTAAAGATGAGGAACCCCCTATGCTTTGTGCCCAAGTGTTGCTGATTTAACAATGTGAAATAATTTTCTGAGCAGGAAAAAAATTCTGAAGATAAAAAAGCACACCTGGAAGATAAACATGAAGGCTTTACAACACTGGGCATTGATAAAAAAGATATTGGAGATAAGGATGCTGGAAAATTCAACCTTTTGGCTAATGTGATTCTGAGGCTCTGTGCCAATCTACCTGTGTTGTGACTCGATGAGAAGATGGCCAAAGAGGGGAGTCCATTTAATACTGACATGGACAGATGAGATACAAGTGAGGGAGCTTCTTCAAAGAAGCTTGCTAGTTGTGTGTGATTTCCAGGAATCATTTGCTCAGCCATTTTTGCACTTCTGCTTAAGCAGTGAGGGCAGTTTGCACAGTGTGGTCAGTACACAAAGGCTGTTTCAAATCATTTCACATGATGAGCTATTGTGCAGCAGCTTGCTGTGGGGATCAGCCACTTTTCTCAATGGACTGGATTTCATGTAACACCAAAGCAGCCTTCACCAAGGTGATACCCTCCACCAAGGTGGTACCCTCCAGATGGTTTGGACTACAAGTCCAATCAAATCCAACCAGTATAAGCTATGCTGGCTGCTGCTGATGTGAGATGTAGTCCAAAACATCTGGAAAGCAGCAGGTTGGTAAAGCAGTTTCATAGCCAATGCTTTGAAAATGGATTGTTTTGAAACTGACCAGGATTTACTTTAAATCAGGGTCTCAGGTTTGTGGGATACAAGTTGGGACTTTATGAAAGTGAAACTTCTGCAGAAATTCTTTTTCCAGCCAAGGAATAAGAGAGGGAAGATGGAGGGACCTAGCAGAGGAAAGTCAGGACTGAATATTGCGGAAAGCCAAAGTCATCTGTTCAAAGACTCTTCCAGAAGCCACCCACCTCCCCTCACCCCAATGAGGGGAAGTAATGTATATACACTGACACAGAGAAAACACACGCTCAGCAGGTACACAAACAATTCAGTTTCTGGGTGGAGGAATTGATATACCCCGCAAATGGTGTCTACAGTGTGTATAGTGGCCTCATTAGCATGTAATGCCAAGTCAAACCATGGGTTAATGAGAACGAGCAAGGACGCAGTACCCAAAGAAAATATTCATAGCTCTTTCACACTTCCCCTGGTCTCTCTTGATTACAGTTCATGGTTTGTTGGGAAGAAGACAAACCATGAACTTATGTAGGTTTGCATGTAACACTAAGCCAAACTACAGCTTAGCTCTGGATAGTGCAGCAACAGGAGGCGTGGAGGGGCTGTAGTTTTCTCTCTGAGTACCCATATTTTCACAAAGTCAAGGTTTGGCTTAGTGTTGTATGCAAACAGGGCCACTGAGACTTTTGGGAGTTGTTATCCAGAGGATGATGATGGAGTGGACTAAAGGCTGGTGAAAGGATGAAGTGGCAGGTCAGAGGCAAAGGCAAGGCAGAACTTTGTGCACCATCAGAAGCATCTGGTCAGGCTTGGAAAACTGTGTTTGTTAGCCTTGCCCTGCTCTGAATCCCCACCGCTCAGTACTTCTGGTGACCTACCCGATTTCAGTTTTGCAATCCTAACCTACGAAATAGTGGAAAGATGTCAACTGTGAATAGAGAGTATTTAATCATCTTATTTCCTTTTTGGTATCCACAGTTTCAAATGTTAACTTTGTTGTTTCTAGTCATAAAAGGGGGAAGTAACAGGACACAGTGCTAAGTGTATGAAGCACACATGTATATGGCATCTGAAATGTTGATAAATATCGGGTTTTATACATCTCATCAGCATTAAGATATCCTTGTGCAGTGGAATAAGGATGTTATCTATTTTTAGAGACAATGAAGTCAGCTTCTTGGATGGAGATAATGAGTAGGAAATAAGATGATAAACTCTGTTGACTCCCAGAAGAGACCTCAGTTTTGCAGCAAAACAAAACACTGGCACAAAAAAAGAGGAATGCTTGTTCTTGGCATGCAGACAGGCACCTGCTTTTGGAGGGCTGTTGCTGTCTGCGATGCAGTGAAACAGAGTTCATTAACCTGCTCAACTTGTTTGCTAATTATTGTCATATTTTATTACTTTTTACATCTTAGACAATTCCTATGAGATTGGATCATGTGCCAAAATTGCAACTGAAGAGTGCAGAAAGTGAAGGTTATTTTTTACATTGTTGACATTAAAAACAGTAATCTAATAATCCAGATCTGTCTACATATTTCTGGCATTCTTCTGTGGCTGCTGTCTCTCTATTGAAGCAAACTATAGATCTCCTGGCTTGTTTCACAATGATTTTCTTAAATATTATGACATTTGCCTTTCTTGTCCTATTGACTCAGGAGCTAAACATATTTCCTGGTTACTTATCTCCATCACCTGTTTTAAAAAGCTGAGGGATTTCCAGTTCAAGAGTTCTAGAATGTTTCCCCTATATGCAAAGTTCAAACACAAGAAGTGCTGGTAGTGAGCTGGTCAGGAGCAGGAGAAGAGGTCTGTTCAACATCTGTCTATCCTGGCTCCCAAGAACCTTACCAGCCACTCTTGACTGAACAGCAGTAGTACCTGACAGGGGAAAAGAGAATGGGGCCTCTGGATGCTGCAACACCCTCTAGGTCCATAGGCACATAGCAAGGCCCACTGCGGCTGCTCAAGGACAGCAGCTAAGAGATGGTGGTGGTCAGAGGGACAAAAGTGTGAGTAGAGGACCACTTAACATCTGCCCACCCCAATTCTGACAAAGCTTATTGACCATGGTTGATTGACCATCTGAGAGGGGGGGTGCAGGGTAGGATGATAGGAATGACCCTGTAACAGTGATTATGGAGAGAGGGAGGTATGGCATTGGGGGAGGGTGGGTCATCTAAGAATAAGAGGATATTGATGTTTGCAAGTCATCTCCTTTTCTGGTTGTCCATTCATCCTCGGGGATCTGGTGACTCTGTCACCAAGTCTTCTGGTCTAGTGGTGCTGGTAATTAGAGTTGCCATGCCAGGAGCATCCTAGACCCTGATTTCAGGGCCCAAACCTGAGACCTAGTGGTGGCCCCTGGTGATTTCACGGGGTGTCAGCCCAAGTGATATCTTTAAGCAGTCACCGAGAGCATGTCATTCAAATAAAAGCACAAAGCCTAACAAAATGAGCAATTATGTCACTGGTTGGAAATTAAGATAGAAACCTCAAATAAAGGGAGTATATTTACCAGGAGAGTGATTTACCAGGGACAGGGAGTGATAAACAGAGATAGAGTTTGGTAACAGTTACCTTCAGAAAGCAGTTGATTGGCCTTCAAAATCAGTATCAAATGTCAAAATTCTCTCATATTTCCTCTTAGCTTCTTAATTTTTTTAAAAGAAGAACCAGTAAATAGTCAAAGAGTTTCTGACATTTACTCTAACATACATTTATTTAGGGCAAAGGCACACTGTGTAAACCGTCTGGGAAAGTGTATAGTCTAATCAATGTAATCAATTCATCAAAAAGACTTTAACCATTATGAAGTCCAAATGTGTTTTTATGTCAATATGAAAACCACTGACAGGCAGAAGCAGTTATAAGATAAAAGGGTGCAAGATGGAAAGTCTTACTGAGAATATTAAGGTGTGTGCAGATCTGCACTTTTACATTTTTTGCCATCTAAGTCGCAGTGGAATGCAAGTCTTTGATGCCTGTTAGATCCGCTTTTTATGAGACAGAATTTTTAATATTAGAAGTTGGATAGTACTAAAGTAACTTCTGAATCCCAATTGGTTAAGGAGGGGAAAAACCTAAAGGCATTCAGCAGTAAAAATCTATGAGTCTTCTGATAGAGGATTTTTACAGCATGTTCTGCATTCATTTTCCCCCCTCCCTGAGTACTTCCTGGCACCGGTTTTCATCCTCATGTAATTGCACACCACTTGCAGTTATATCAGGAGTAAACAGTCACAGATTTTTATAAGGTCATCAAAGGTAATGAGTTATTAGGGGGCTTTGGTTATTCAAAAGAACAGGGATACCGCAAAAACACACTGCAATTTCTGTCTGAGCTCTGTTTGGCTAACGGCTTTCTGATGAAGTCAATACTTTTTGTCAACAGGCTTTGAACATAAGAAGAACCTGCTGGATCAGGCCAATGGCCCATCTAGTCCAGCAACTTGTTGTCACTGTAGCCAACCAGATGTCTGTGGTGAGCCTGCAAGTAGGATATGAGGACAACAGCACTCTGCCCACCTGCATTTCCCAGCAACTTCTTTTCAGACGGCTACTGCCTCCGATAGTAGAGGTAGAACAAAACCATTGTGGGTAGTAGCAGATGATAGCCTTGTCCTCCATTAATTTAATTATTTATTAAAGCCATCCAAGTTCGTGGCCATTGCTGTGTCCTGTGGAAGCAAGTTCCATAGCTTAACCAGCCAAGGTCCCCCTGCCTGATAGTCTTAACTGTAAATAATGAGACACAAAAAGTTCTATTTGGGGTCAAATCAGGCCACAACTTTATTGACTACAGATGTAAGAGGTTTGGCATAGGCATTGAGCAGAACACACCCCTTCTGGCCTGCCTTCCGGAAGTACTTAATTGGGGTCAACTGGGAGTTCTTGAAGTACATCAAAAAGTAGCTCCCCCTCTGGGTTGCACCTGGGGACTGCTATGGCCCTAGCCCCTGCCTGGGTGTCTGAATCGAAGCATCTCCCCACAATCCCTTTAACAGGACACCCCATTTTCTGGAGGGGCAGACAGAGATGATGGAGTGGCAAGGTCAGCTACGGGGCCTACATAAGTCCCCGGGGCATGGATCCGAGCAAAGCCAGCAGGCCCAGCCGGGTCCGTCCGACAAGAGTGGCCTGCCCCCATGCCTGCTTGCGATTGTTCAGTTGTGAAAGTGGGAGGAATCTACTTCCCAGGTGGCAAGCTCAGTTCGGGGAAATCCTTTGCCACCCAGGAAATGGCCTAGGAGACAGGACCTCTACTGCCAGATCACAGCTGGCAGGAGGTGTGCCAGTCCGCAACGGCACCCACCTAAGAAGGTGAGCGGACTTAAGAAACAGGAAGCAGACAGTAGGAATAAATGGACAGATATTCCAGTGGAAAGTGGAGTTCACCAAGGATTGATATTGATGTCTGTGCTTTTTTAATTTATTCATAAATGATCTAGAGTTAGAGATGAGCAGTAAGGTAACCATGTTTGCTGATGATACCAAATAGTTCACAGTGCTTAAAACAAAAGTGGATTGAAGAGTTCCAAAGCCATTTCTCCAAACTGGGTGAACTGCCATTTATAATGGCAAATGCAATTCAAGGTAAGCAAGTGTAAAGTTGGGGCAAAAAAATATCTATTTCACAGCCCTTGGGGGCTGAACTGTCAGTGACTGGCCAGGAATGCAACCTTAGTGAAGGTAGTAGTGAATCAATCAATGAAGTTGTTCACACGGTGTGTCACAGCTGTGAAAAAGGTGAATTCCACGTTAGGGATCATTGGGTGCGGGATTGAAAATAAAACTGCCATCCTACAAAGAAACTTTTCATAGTTGTCACAACAAACATAATTTACACCAACATTGCACAAGCAAACCATATATTGAAAGATCACCCAGTTCCTGAGCATGCCCCCTCACTCAGGCTTTTGAGTTTATTGATTACACTTGGAAAGATAAGTTAGAAATTAACTGCTCTGGTTTTGGCAGAACTGAAAGATTCCCTGGTTCCAATTCTGAAGGAAGCTACAAATCCTATACTGGATTACAACTTTGAAATACGTATGCAAACATACATGCATCACTGTAGTTCTGTGGTTATTCATCACAAAACACAAAATTCAGGAATAGTAAACATGTGCATGCATAGTCATATCCTTTCCAATGAGAATGTATGCATTACCTTTCCAGAAACTGACTCCAATTTAGGGAGAATTGAAGTAAGCCCACAAGAGTCCTCATGTACTAATCAGTGGTGATGTTATGATTGTTAAAGGTATGTTCAACAAAATGAGCCTTAATTCATTGCAGGCATTACTTCACTGAGTCTTATTAAAGGTGTCCTACATTTTGTTGTGCATATGAGGGTGTTCATAGAATTATTATTTTTATAATAATTTTATAATTTTACTAAAAGTAGAAAATATTCCACTCTGCACAGTTGCAACTGTAGAGGCAAGAGACGTTGAAAAATTCAAATTACACAAGAGTGAACTTATGGTCTTCCATCTAAATGTTTATTTTCATCAGCGCTAAAAGGAGAAACGGGAAGTTGACTGCACAGTAAGTCAACATTAAGGTCACATAATTATTCTCTCTATTATTTGTTACAGGCATATAAATGAACGGCAAAATTACCCTCTCCCTGGGAAGACATGTATAACATTGGCACAAAAGTCAGAATCTAACATGGATTGACTAGTCTTTTTAAAAGCGAGTTAAGGACAGATCATTTGTGTAAAACAAACCTATCATTTTGATGGTACCCTGGTTATTCAATAGAACACGGAAGCCTTGTTACAACAATTACTCAGGTTGGTTGTTTTTTTTTACTGAGAATATTGCAGACTATGTGAGCTAGGTGCCATCATCCCTGCAATTGCCATAATTCCTGACCACTGGTCCTGCTAGCTAGGGATCATGGGAGTTGAAGGCCAAAAACATCTGGAGGCCCAAGTTTGAGGAAGCCTGGCCTAGACTTTGTCTTCAGTTCTTTTAACAGTCATCTGGAGCTATATATCCAGCGGGAGGGGAGTGGTGGTGCAGTCTGTGGTGGTTGAATGGTCTTCTGGCATTTGCATGGCTGGCAAAGGACATCACTTCCTGCTCCATTGGCCGCCTTGGCTGTTGGGGCTCGCCCATGGTGGCAGCCAATCACAGGCGAGCTAGGGGTGTGGTTTAGGAAGCAGACTCGAGGGAAAACTTCTTTCCTCTGGGCTGCTTCCTGGCTATAAAAGCCAGCTGCACCCAGGCCTCAACCTCAGTTGATGCTGGATTCTCTACCCGCCCAACACTTTACAGTATGTGTAGGACTCCTGTATCTGTTGCTGTATTCGGGGCCAGGGAGGAATTTGTTTTCAGACAAATTGGGCCTGTCTAGGGGTTTCACCTACCTCATAGCAATTGTCACAACTTGATGGTGGATAAGGTATTGGGCTGGATCCTTAGCCTATGTGAACAAGGGGTTGGGAGCCACCCCCCACTCAAAGGAATCAGGGTATACCATTAAAGGGATCCAGGGGGAGATGCTTGTGTCTGGGGACTGATGGGTGATAGCACCCCTAAAAATGGTGATCTCATGGGAGGTCACCCCAATTTGATGTACATCACAGGACAATCCTTAACCTTGGTTAACCCTGTTAAATAATCCAACAACAGATGGGTTTGTCATCCAATGCCTGTGCCAAAACCTGCTGACATTTATAATCCATAAAGTTGTGGTCTGCTTAAACCCCACGTGGTTGCCCTGGGCTTATTGCAACTTGGCCATGCCTTGGTTCCATCACCCATGGTTTCACTGTTCCTGGACCCACAATGCTCAAATCAGTGTGGACCCTGTTGGATAGGAGACATATCAGCTATTGAGATCGAGATTATAATATATTTATGATTTAATTAGGTTGGATCCAAAAGTGCCCTTCCATTCACAGGAGTTCTTCCATGAATGCAAGGGGCTCAGATTCAGCAGAGGTTCCTGCACACAGAAGTGGTGTGTCTCTCTGTGTGTGATTTTCTCCCTGCCACCTCCCATGGAGGCTCTAACTGCCCTGAACAGATTTTGGGGGCTGCAAGAGGAAGCGGAGTCAATGAAAACCATCTTCCTCTTCTGTTTGCAGGATCCTCCACTAGATCAAAACCCCTTCCATTTGCATTTTGGATCCAACAGATTTTATGCCTTTGATTATCAGTTGCTGAGAAACAGCAGCCACAGAGTGCCATTGCTCTCATGTCCTGCTTGTGGACTTCTTGAAGCATCTGGCCGGCCACTGTAGGAAACAGGCCTTCGGTATGATCCATCAGGCCTCTGATGTTCTTATCTTCATCTCAAAATTATATCATATCTATATTGTGACATTCATATGTATGATGTAATTCCAGAAGAATTCCACTATGTATGAATAAATCATTAAGCAATGCCCAATCAGTGTGGACCCTGTTGCATTTATGACTGATCCTTTGGTTCTTGATACAAAGAAGTATTCTAAGAACTATTTGCAGTTCTAAGACCATGGATTCCAGTATCCTCCTCACTATTATTAATATTTCTCTTCCTCTTCCTCCACCTCCTTTGATTAAAACCAAAGAATCACTGGATATTTCCCCCCACCCCTTACCAGTATTTTGATAGCTGACTAAATTAACACTGCCCTGTGATCACCAAATGACTGGTCTTTGTGGGACCAAGCAACTGTGTGATCAAACAGATCATCCGACTCCTTTGACAGGTACTGAGCTGAGTTGCTCATGTGCCTCTCCTGTGTCTGACATCAGCAGCAGGAGGGGTGGAGCAGTTCAGGGAGTTAGTGCATTTACAGTTGTTGCCAGGGAAACAAGAAAAATTGCAGACATGCTGCACCACATATAATGTAATCAGATTTGGACTGGAATCACAGAACATCTGAGCAACATTTTATTGCCATATGCTAAAAAGGAATGAATTTATTCTGGGTTTTTTTATGAATACCTGGATCTGTTTTACATAAAACTTATTAATTATAACTTTTAAGATAGCAACTAAAAAGGGAATGAGATACTCTAATATGCCTGTGTTGATCTAGTCTGCTCTTCTGCTTCCTTCGACTGCCTGGTCTTGCAGATGTTATGTTTCCACTCCAAGAGCTCCTGTTTCACAATACTTCCATCTTTCTCATTTAGAAAATGGCAGTCAGTGCTGTTTCATCACGATGATGAGGCAAATCTTTTTAAAGAGGTGCAGACAGATGCTAGGGGAGAAGTGGACTCTTCCTTGTTCTTCCCATCACTATTATTAAGAAAATACAACCAGGGGAGAAAACATGCATTGTTTTCTATGCATTTTTTTGACCCGCAGCATGGTGTGGTTACCTAGTCACTTTCTTCCAGCACCATGTGAGGCTTATGTGGGAACTGGGCCCCACCATTTTTATTAAATATGCCTGGGGTGGTGGTGGTGGTGGTAATATGGCTTTTTTTGGGGGGGTGTTCTTGCTTATCTGGGGGTTAACTAAAGTGGGCCTATAATGGTCTTACCAAGATGAGCACACAGCTCTCGTACCAAGCACACAATATGACCCTTAAAGGTAAAGGGACCCCTGACCACTAGGTCCAGTCGTGTCCGACTCTGGGGTTGCGGCGCTCATCTCGCTTTATTGACCGAGAGCCAGCGTACAGCTTCCGGGTCATGTGGCCAGCATGACAAAGCTGCTTCTGGCGAACCAGAGCAGTGCACGGAAACGCCGTTTACTTTCCCGCCAGAGCAGTTCCTATTTATCTACTTGCACTTTGACGTGCTTTCGAACTGCTAGGTTGGCAGGAGCAGGGACCGAGCAATGTCGCAGGGATTCAAACCGCTGACCTTCTGATCAGCAAGCCCTAGGCTCTGTGGTTTAACCCACAGTGCCACCTGGGTCCCTTAAATGCAATATGACCCTTACAAGCCTCTTATTCTTCTTTCCGTCTAGCATAGTAAAAATTAGAGGGGGTGTCAAGCATTTGACAAGCTGCAATGCAGTGTTTCATCCTATCATTTTGTGGCATGGGAGGTAAGCTGTTGGATGTTGGTTTAGGAAATCTTAGTTCTGTCACAAACTCTTGTGATGATTGGCCCATGATAAATTTGCTATCTCTTGTCCAGAAACCCTCTCACACAGAGGTGTGGGAATGTATTTGCCAAATCACCTGCTCTTGAGATGAAAATTATAATAAAGTTTAGAATCCAGCAAGTGGATCCTTAATACCAGTGCCTCAGCATTCACCAGGGAAGCTTAAATTGCTTAGTTACAAACAATGAACAATCCTCCAAATGAGTAGCAAATAGGAAATGGAAAATAAAAGACGATTCAAAACTTAGGAAGGGATGCTGATTTACATAAAGCTCTCTGAGTTTCAGCTTTCTTATTTTGCACAATTGCAATTAATTTGTTTTTAATCAATAACCTTACAGAAGATTTATTTTTAAAGGATTTTTTCCCCAAGGCAAATTTTAAAGTGAAGTTTTTTTGGCGGGAAATTAGAAGGCAAGTTCTCATCCCCCAATTGAATTTTATAAACTTGTACTGTATTTTGGTTCTACCTCTGCCTGCCCTACACCTATGGAAACAATCTTAGGCACAAGTGCCTGGACCAGAGAGAAAGGAGGTACTAACATCAAAATTATGTGCCTTTCTACTCAGAAGCAGGTGAGAGTCTACAGGCTTTCAGCCTGAGTAAGCATACGTGGCATTGCACTGTAAAAGCTGGTGGGGGTCACAGCTGAATATCATCTTTCAGGGTGACCTAGGAAGCAACCTTATGCTGTGTCAGACTATTGGTCCACCCTGCTCATTATTGTCTACACCAGGGGTCGGCAAACTCACCGGGCCTCGGGCCGGTGCCAATCGTGTGGCGGGCCGGAGGGCGGGGGAGTGCATACCCTATACGCATGCGCAAACGCTATTTCCGACGCACTTCCGGGTCCGGCGGAGCTTGTGCGCATGTGCTGTGCACTGGAAATGACGCATGTGCATGCGCACAAGCTATTTCCAGTGCTCCGCCGACCCGGAAGTGGGCAGCCGTGCCGTGCCGTGCCGTGCTGCTAAGAGCGGGCGGCGGCAGCGGGCGGCAGGGGGTCAGTGGGGGCCGGATAATTAAGTCCCGCGGGCCATATCCGGCCCGTGGGCCTTAGCTTGTGGACCTCTGGTCTACACTGACTGGCAGCAGCAGCCCAGGAATTCAGGCAAGGAATATTCCCAGCCTTCCTGGAGATGCCAGAGATAGAAGCTGGGACCATCTGTCTAGCAAAGCAGATGCTCTACCACCAAGCTGTGGCTCTGAAAGGGAAGCTTTCGGGAGAAGCTTGGTCCTCTTATTTTTAACCGAATTGATAATACAGCAAGGAAATTATTTTTGAAGTTTTTTTTTATTTTTTTTTACCCTGCACCTGAAAACATCTCTAATGAAATTATGTTTGGCAACCTGAAGCACTTTGAAGTCAATAGAGTGGCAATAAAAATTAGACCCTTGCGAAAGAGCTGAGCCGTGCAGTTCCTCTGAGCAACTTGCTAGAGCCTCGAGGGGTCAGATCTCACAGGGGGGGGGGTGTGGAGGAACTGCCACAGCTTTTAGTCCAGGCCCTGCCAGAGCAGTTCTACACATGGATGCAATTTCACTGCTATCTTTTTTTCTATTTCTGATGAATTTCTTGCTTGCTGCCCATTCAATTCACCCCCATGTTCTTTTGCAGTCTGCTTTTCCCTGCTTTCATGGAACATTTAGGAAATTAACAGCAACTGTCAAATCATTCTGCAAATAGAAGAATATAAGTTGGGGGGGAGGGGAAATCAGTCTCTTTTTTCCCTTTTCCTTTTTTTTTGTCCTAGGGCAGCGACAAAGAGGTCCTTGGAACTTATTTGGATAGGGTGCTCCAGCAAGTTGGCTTTTGTTATATCAAGCACACACAATCTTTCATTTGTTTTTGATTTCTTTTGTACATCCTCCCAATAAGTTGTGTTTTAAATTTTATTTTTTGAGACTTAGTCAAAGATATACAGAAATACATAGCCATTACAAAGTATCTTTTTAAATAATATACAGTGGTACCTCGGTTTACGAACTTAATCCGTTCCGGAAGTCCGTTCTTAAACCGAAACAGTTCTTAAACTGAGGCGCACTTTCCCTAATGAGGCCTCCCGCCGCCGGTGCCCTTCCACCGTTCAGATTCCGTTCTTAGACTGAGGTAAAGTTCTCAAACCAAGACACTATTTCCGGTTTTGCGGAGTTCGTAAACCGAATCGTTCTTAAACAGGACTGTTCTTAAACTGAGGTACCGCTGTACTGAGATAAAGCAGCTACGTAATCTAAAAACAGAGCAAAGTCATAAGGAAGAAAATACAAGAAAAGGTGAAATCTAAAGAAGGAGAAAGCAAGAGTAAAGGAAAATAAAAAAATTAAAAGAAAGAAAGATTGAGTAAAATAAGAGAACTTCCAGTTCTCTGCAGCTACATATGAGCTCTATGCACAAAGATGGAAAGACACTGTCTTTCTTAGCTACTATAGAAGAATGGCTGATATAATCATTGGACTTGGCTGAGATGGCTAAGCTAACATGTTGAATGAGAGAAAAACCATTACTGACATTTTTTAAGGATTGGAAGTTTCTTATGGACTTTTTGCTTGAAAGAGAAAATGAGCTTGTAATATCTGGATTTGAAGACTGAATACACACACATAGAAGATGGAATGGTTGGATCTTAAAGAATGAATATCATATGTTCCTCCCAATAAGTTATGCATCCCCCTTGTGTTGCAAAGTAAAAAATTATACTAGGAATCATTACAATGATCTTGGATAGGATTTGTTTTTTAATAATAAAAAAGAAGTGTATACGCCTTAACTTTTTGTCAAAGAAGGGGAGGGGAGAGAAGAGAATGAATGGGACCCTAGCCAAAAAGATTGTTGATGGTTTACATTTAATTTTTATGATACATGTAAAGAAGAAGAAGAAGATAAAGTGGGGATTGCTTACAGTAATTAAGGAATATAATTGTGAAGTGGGTGTGTGTGTGTGAGAAAGGAGCTCAGAGGAATTGTAATCTATGGAGATGTCAGCTAATTACTTAATCGCCTGCATTTGTAAATCTTATTATTGGAAAAGAAATTACTGTTGTGGCTACATTACAGATATTTATCTGCTAATAGCCTTGATTAATCAGCGATGCTAATCTGTCATCCTGAAAGCCAATATTAACGACATCAATCTTGCAGAACAATAACCGTTTATATGAAAGAAAACGTTGTCCATTTAAGGTCCAGATGTGCAAAGGGGGGCTGAGGAATGTGAGATTCTGGAACCAGTTGGCTGAGCCTAAAAGAGTTGACTTCTTGAAATTAAGTTGTTTGCGCCTGTTAACCCTTTCTCCCAGCACAAAGTGCTACTTAGTTTTGAGCAGAAGGTGTTTTATGTGCTGCAAAAAATCAGCTCCAGTTAACAACAATCATAGACTAAATAAAGAGTTGCAGGCTTCATTTATTATCCCAAAAGTATTAAGGATCCTGGATATGGTAAGCAAAGGTAAGTCACTTTAAAAACACACACAGTGTGTGTGTTTTAAACAGAAAACCTGAGAAAAGCTAAAGAAAGGTATAATTCTCTTTCTAAAAAAAAAAAGGAAAAAAGGAAAGTAAAAAGGATTCTGGAACAATGCTATTGATTTTCCCTTTGGCTAAATAAACTTTTCCTTTTGAATCAGTGTTTCTTACAACAGGAGAAAGTGATGAAGTGGAAAATGGAGACTCTGGTGCTTTAATTTCCTCTCAGTGTTGCAGAGTAAGTTTTACAGGGAAATGAAACTCCAGCAAATAAGCCCAGGTTACAGTTTCAGAGGAAATTTGCTGTGGAGCAGACAATGGCAAAGTACCCAGAGAAGATCAACATTTCTATTTAGCTGGTGCAAACGAAAAGGGGAAAGAACAAAACAATTACAGCAGAAATGTCTACCTTGCAAGATTTCTATCTGCTCTACAGTTGTAGTCTGTATGATGTCCAGATGGTCCTTCTTCCAAGGAAATGTTCTCCTTTTTCTAGGATTATCACAAGCTCATGGCTTACAATAATAGGCAAGATATTTTGTCCTAGAAACAGTAGGTTTGGCTCCGATGGCAAGTAGTGTACTGTATTTCTATTTAAACTATATGGAAGTTTAATACAAGTCTTTCTTCTTTTTTGTGGTGGTGGTGGTGGTTCAAAAGTGGTCATGCTGCTCTCACTGCAGAGGAGCTGTCAGAAAAAAGAGGAGCATGATAGGACCTTCACAGTCACCCAGGAGCTGTATCCCATAAGATGACCTTTCCTTCCCCCATGCCTGGATCGGCAGTACAGTGGGACAACATAGACTTACCATACAAGAGGCTCCTAGTTTGGTCTCAGAAGAAAGCACCCTTGAGGCAATGCTATTAACCAGCAAATCAGACCAATGGTCATTTAATTATCAGAATTCTTACTGCTTCTGAAGCTGCGTTCCACCACCACACCACCCCTTCAAGGGATGTTCAGTCCCCCCAAATAAATGGGATTGCATACCCTCCAACATTTCCCTGATTAATATAGGGATAGCCTAAGGGAAAGCGGGGCATTCCAAGATCAAATCAGAAACCAGGATGGCTTCTGTAAATCTGGAACTGTCCCTGGAAAATAGGGACACTTTGCAATTGGAGTCAAGGCTAATGGTGATGGAGGGACTGAGGTCAACTGGAAAGAGAGATAAAGGGGGACACAGAGTTGAGGTCAAGAGGGAAGAAGCCAAGCTCTGTAATCAGTAGCAGTGCACCAGGCAAAAGCTTGGGAATCAGATATACAAAGGAAGTGCTGCTGATGTATCTCTTGTGTCCTCCTAATTGAGACCTTTATTTTCCAAATACATTTGTTCCAGAACTCTCTGGGCCTAGATAAACAAGGATTTCTACAGAGGGTGGGGAGCAGGGAGGCAAAACAAGGGTGTACACAGGGCTTTTTTAAAAGCCGGAACTCGCTGGAATTCAGTTCCGGCACCTCTCTGGTGGGCGCCATTGCCATTATAAGGGAACAAGGGAGGCATTCATGGTGAGTTCCAGCACCTCTTTTTCTAGAAAATAGCACTGGGTGTACAAATGAAAACTGTCCATCTTTTTCCTTATGTGAGTGACCTCTGTTTAAGCAAAGACGATTCCTGGAAGAGATGTGCCACTTTATCTACAGTCAGAAAGAGGCACTGGAAATTTACAGAGGAAATGTCATCTTCCAATCACTGTATCATACACACTGCACTCTCTTCTGATTTTTACACACACACACACACACACACACACACACACACACACACACACCACATACCATGTGAAGGCGGTGGGCCTCTGTTTATCTTTAAACTTATTTCTGCTTAAACACACTTGGCAGTTGGCTTTCCTCTGGAACAGAGATTCATCTCTTGCTTCTACTATGGATGATTATTTCCCCTCCGCACCTCATGATGTGTAAACTATAGCATAGCTTTAAGGAATCAAGCCAGCAACAGGAAATCTTACAAAGCCGCCAGCTGAGAGCAAGCGCTGAGCCAAAATAATAATAATAACAACAACATTGCTGCATTTAAAGAACCTGTGGGGATGGTTCCAGTAGCTGGACGTAGCACTTGAAGATTATTAAATGGCGGCAGTTTCCATATTCCAAACAAAGCATGTGAGTGTGTTAGATTTCCTCATCTGGTTATAGGCTTCAAGGTTTGAATGGTGGCATAATTAGGCATTGGTCTACTAACTGCAAATAGTGTAGGTGAAGAGATATTTCTATTATGGGAAAACACAGCTGCGCTCCAGTCAGAGGTCTATGCAGACAAGGTTGGTCCAAGGCATTTTTCTGCCCAAGGAAAAGGAAGAGATGGCATCTCCTCCTAAACTATTCACAGTAGCTGAACACACCAGCAGCCAAATCTTACTTCAGCACTGGCAGAGCCCTCCAATGTACCTGAGGTCTTTAGGTTAACTTAGGGGGCACAGAGCTGGCAATACAGCACACGCAGCAATGTATCCCAACTACAGGTGTCAACTCTCTGCCCAAGCACCCACAAAATTCCCCATGAAGGGGCTGGGCACTCACAAATTTCAGTACCAGCGCCATGGCACCCACAGCCCTGGGCACCCACAGTCGTGGGGGCCAAGCCGACACTCCTGATGCCAACGTTGTTCTACTATTCCCTGCTCCTTTGCTTCTGCTGCCTGAGGCAATTGCTTCACTCCGCCTAGTGGTAGGGCTGGCATACAGATAAACAGGATGGATCTACATTGATATCGACATCTATATTGATATCTATATCTATTCCAAGCTACCCCAAGTTTGGAAAACACACTGTGTTAAATAATGCAAAATAAAAATACCAACCAGAGCATAGTCGTGGCTTTGATCTTGGGTGCATTTTCAAATGGAAAAGTAAATCTCATAAATCATAAAATTGTAGAGTTGGAAGGAACTCTTACGATCATCTAGTCCAAACCCCTGCAATGCAGGTATATGCAGCTGTCCCATACGGGGAGAGAACCTGCAATCTTGATGTTATCAACACTATGCTGTAACCAACTGAGCTACACCAATGGAGCCCCTGTTTCAACTTATGGTTGTAGAAAACTGTTTTCTTCTTAGAAACACCCTCCCCCCAGCCCATAAAAAATAGACACACTCCTAAGCTAAGCTTAATTAAGTACCTGGAGCTCTAATTGTGGAATGCACTGAAGCTGTTTTACATATTACCTCATTAAAGTGAAGCAATCAGTGTGGGGTGGGGAGAAAAACAATACAGAAATTTCACTCTTTTTGACACAAATAACTGACATTGTGGAAACCCTCTTGGTGGCTGGCTTTCCAGCGTAGGATAGATACACAGTAAAAACTCCAGGGAGACCATTTCTATTTTTTCTTTTATTTTAAGAAGCCTTTAGTTTGGACTGTAAAGGTGAATTCTCCAACTTCAGCCATGCCATGTATGGTTACTGTATAATTTTGGCAGATGCAACTAGGTAAGTCGGGTCAGGGAGGGTCAGTCTGGGTCAATATGAAATGACAGCTTTCCAAAGAAAACCCAAAGGCCCTGCAAGGTGAGATGATAGTGTGAGGTGGCCATCTCAGCTCTGAGTCAGACCTGAAACATGCCCAGGAGGTTGCTGAAGCCAATGTCCTAACAAGAGTTGCAGTCTTCAGACAAGAAATGAAACCACAGCCCTGTTCACTGAAAGTCTCCACAAAGTCTGCTTCACTACTGTAAGTAGGATTTTATTTTCACCACTGCATTGGCCAGACTCTCATTGGGATCATTATTACAACTGGTAAAGTCCAAAGTCTAAACAAAACAAAAAACAAAAATGCTCTGTCATGAATAATTTTCTCTCCATTATGATTCAGACACGATCTCTCCAGGTGGGTTATGAGTATTTTAAAAGGAAGTCACAGTTTCCTGATGGGTAAAGAGATTTTATAGCAGATAGGGATAGTGGGGAGAGAGATTTAGGGTGGTGTTCAATTACGCTTTACTCAGAGTAGACCTCTTGAAATTAGTGGACCCAACTTAGTCATGTTCAATAATTTCAATGAGTCTATTCTGAGTAACACTTAGCTGAATACCACCCTTAGTTCCCATTCTAATGTGAGGCTACTTAATTTGCACTTCTTTAGAAAAAAAATATTGAAAATTTTCAACTTAAAATACAGTAAGAATCAAACTAGTTTACAAAACAAGAATAATAAAAAACCAAAAAATAAAAAGCAAGAGAAAAAAAGAGAAGAGAGAAAGACAAAGACAAAGAAAGAGAAAATAATAATAAGGCCCTTTATCATGTTTATATCATATGCATCCTTCCATTTATCCACACAGAGAGAGGTAGACCCTCCCACTTCCCAGCTGGGAGCCTACTTCTTCTCCCAGTCTCTTACCCTGGGTGACCCTTCCTACCCTGCCTTTCATGCAGGGACCTCCTGCCTCTTACTATCCCCTTCTTGTCTGTGTCCTTCTCAGCCCAAGGTAAAGGACTTCTCCCTGCCCCTCAAGTTTTTTAAAAAATAAATGTTTCCACCCTAATTTGAACTTTTCAAAATAGTATGTGAATCAAAACACAGCTATCCTTCAGAATTTTGCGATGCAATTCTCAAAATAAGTGCACAATAACACACATTTTAGGGAAATTGAGCATTTTAAAAAAGGCCTCAGTTTGTATAAACCAGGGGTAGGCAACCTAAGGCCTGGGGGCTGGATGCGGCCCAATTGCCTTCTCAATCTGGTATAAACGGAATCTAAGCCAGATTTTAAAATTCCCACTTAAACATTATCTGTCTTTCTATCATTCCGTCTGACATCTATTCATCTATCTATCCATCTCTCTCTCTCTCTCATCTATCTATCTATCTATCTATCTATCTATCTATCTATCTATCTATCTATCTATCTATCTATCATCTATCTATCATCTATCTATCTATCTATTTATCATATATCTCTATCATCATCTATCTACCTATCCTTCTGTGACACCCATTTATTATAGCGTTACCTGACTTCTATAACACTTTATCAGAATATTGTATCATTTGAGTAATATTAGTCTTGTGCTTAGTCTCTTGCCATCTTCTCATATTACGCAATATCTAAAGTTGAAACTTACTCTGTGGCAGAGGTTGTAAGTGTGTTGTAAAGAGCCCACCAAGAAAGAGAGAGCCTGCAATAGTAAATAGGAGAAAAAAGAAGCACCAGGAACAGAGATCTGGGAGTGTTGGTTGAAAGAAATATAACGGAACACATCTTATAGATACAACTCCATGCCCTTTAAAGTCGTTTTGGTGAAGGCATATGTTGAAAGACACATTGCTATCAGTCCAAGCCCTTGGTTTTACTAATCTCATTAGACATAGCATGAGAGAAATAAGATCAGCAAGGATCAGATAGAAAAAGAAGCAGGAGGAGACATTTCATTAACAAAATAAGAAGCCAAAGCAAACAGAGAAAGAGCAGAAGTTAATAGGAGAGGGATAGAGTAGGGCATTAAAGGAAAGGAGAATAATAAAAAGAATATATATAGAGAGAGAAAGGATAGCAGAAGATAACATAAATGTAATGGGATTTCTTATTATCCCCACTATAGGCTGAGATGGCCTTTATTCTAAAATAAATGACTTCAGAATCCAACCATGATATGCTTCTGCAGGCACGAACCAGCTATAAACAGTACATTGTGGGGAACCAGTCAATTTGTTCAGTTTGAATAGTGCCTTCATGGCTGCTCTTGCCATGACTGTCACAACAGTAGGACAAGGGCTTCATCTGAACCCAGACTTAGGCTGAAAGCCAGCGCTTCATCCACATGTTTTTCAATTAAAGGTGGGGTGCTAATTCATAGCAAAGGTGCTCCACTCTCTGAGTACTGCAAAGGTGTCATGGGCTTTGAAGACACTCAAACTCAGGACGAAAGGGAGAAATGTGCTAAGAGGAAGGCACGCTTGGCAAATCCACACCGTGATCAACTCCTGCCCGGAAACCTATGTCCCCACTGTGGAACGACATGTGGATTCAGAATTGGCCTCCACAGTCACTTACAGACTCATTGTTAAAACCGTGTTTATGGAAGACAATGAGTGATCGCCAAAGAAGAAGACTGCTGCTTGAATTATTGTGCCTAGAATTGAGAGGTGGGCATAGTTTGCAGGAAGCTACCTCAATTTTGCTTGCTCCCAGATTCTCTTTGTTGTCTGCTACCCTTCCCAAAAGGTAAAAGTACTCACCTTGAGGAAGGGAATCAATGCAACAGGTAGCAGAGGACCAAAGGGGGGGGGGAGTTATCTCGCTTGGATTGGGCCAAGGTCAGAGATGTGTCTTCTAGGTAGGCTTGTCCAAGTATACATCTCACTTAGAATTAATCAGTGGAGACCACCCAATCTTATGTTAACCTCAGCACAAGGACTCCAAAATAGAAACCATGCACCAGCTGTCACCAGTTCCTGTTACATTTAGAAATTGTTGCTTTGTGATGTGACACCATTGTGTTGTGTGTTTTCCCTACCTGTGCACCACCTCGCTGGCTGCTGCTAGACAGAAAATGCACAATGTAATGACATCACATAATGGGTTAAGTATTATTACTCATAATGAGAAATTGGGGGGGTAGACTTAACTTGGTGGGGCCATTTTTGTATGATGTCTTCATGTCCACTGTAACATGTAACTCCCCTGAACAGTAGAATAAATTTCGTCTCATCCAGAGATGGGTGTATGCCAAATGGGTAGGCAGATGTCTCCATCATACCTTTCTTTTGCCCAATATTACTAGCACATGGGCAGCAAACTCTTGTTATGAGTTGCTTATCAGATTTTCTATGAGTAAGCCTTTAAGTGTGGGTTGCCCTGAGGCAATACCTGGACTTGACAAAGGAGTGTTGATATCCTATGTTTGTCTGGTGATGTGTCTCCAGGGGAGCTGAGAAGACAGGGTAATGGTAAGAGGAGATGACTCAGCCAGATTTCCCTCATCTTACCCAGAGGGAGAGGGTAAGGTGTCTGTGTATGAGACGAACAATAGATTGCTGCTTGAGACGGAGCGTTGCCTCAAGTAAATTCTGCTTAGAGTCAACACATTGAAATTAACGGACATGACAAAATGAGCAACCCAAAGACTAGGAAAAGCACAGAGAGCTGATTTTAGGCTCTGTAAGGCTGTGTGTACTCTATACCTTTAAAGCATATTTGAAGCACATTATTTCCTTCAAAGAATTCTGAACACTGTAGTTAAAAGTTGCAGGGAATTGCAACACCCAAAATTCTGGGGGGAAATGTGCTTCCAATCTGCTTTAAAGATATATGGTGTCTAAGATAACAATATTTTGGGAATGCTAGATCCCTCTCTGTTTATTGTGAGGACCAGGGATTTCCCTCTCTGAAATCACTGATTTTAATGTGGCCTGGACATTCGCCTGACTCCCTGCCCTGTACCCTGCTTCAGTTATTTCGGACTGTCTTTACGTGTACCTCTGACCTTGGACCGGACTTCGACTTATTGTGAGGACCAGGGGTTTCCCTCTCTGCTGGGGTGTCAAAGATGTGCCTCCAACTTTGCTCAAGCTACATTTTTATAAATAAGCACAAATATTACAAAACACCAAGAAGCTACATTCCAAAGGAAACTAAACCTGGGTAAAAGTTGCACCCTTTTAACTTCTCACCATTCAGAGAAGGGGAATGAGCATAACAATATTTCAGTTATTATTTTGCAGTCTTTGAGGCTTCCCGGCAACATTCATTAAACACAATTCTTCTCTACACTAATCCTCCATATTTATTAGTAAAAAGAATAAGAAGGTCATAGGAAGGTTACATGAATAGGCAATTAGTGGAGAAAAAAATCACAAGCAATAAGGTATATGTGTTTGGATAAAGACTCCCCCCTTTTAAAGTTTTACATCTAAAGATTTTTTTTCAATGGACAGAGACAGTTTATCATTCACCATATTTCCATTCTTCATTTGCGGCATTATAAATATGGGATCAATAATGGTGGCACTGGAAGGCAGACAAATGAGAACAATCCAAATTTAATGGGAGAACTTGAGCGGCATCTTTTTATTTACAAGCTGCATGTCCAGGCCACATTAAAATCAGCGACACACAAACTCTCTCTGTTTACAGTCTACAGGTTATTATCTAGTTTTCAAACTATTCCATTTAGAATGGCTAAGCCCTTTTACAGTGACACACCATTAATTGGCCATTGGGATTCTAATGATGTTCAGGGGAAGAAAGAGTCAATAAAAATCCTTTACATTTGACCCCTTCCCCCTAGAACATAATTCATTTCATTGCAAACATAAATATAATTACATGTTTGGTTTCAAAGTTAAATTCTTAGGTAAGCTATCCCGCCTTAGATCTTAGGATTTTGCATTTCTTCCTCCCTGCCAAAGGTGCCAATTCTAGTTGGCTGCCTACAACATCACCATTTACATAGGGCCATTAGTGTAGGTAAGAAATGTTTCATTTTCTTGCATCCATTGCTTGGTAGCTCTAATCCTCCTGGACAGTGAGGAATAACAGCTAGCTTTACACTGCCAATTTCTTTTACTTCTTACATTGGCACTTGTCAATATTCCTTACCATATGCATTGGCTAAAATATTCCAGTGCACATAATTACTCCAGACATTTGCCACCATTTGTCTGCAGCATGCATACTACTTGTTCACAAATAGCCATTTTTGTCAGTTCAGTAAAGCTAATACATTGGTTTCATGCACTTTTATTTTATTTTTATGAACATGGCTGTCTTATATTTCCCTCTGTGACCACAGACTGGGTCATCTGTTTATGGCAAGCTGAGGAGGAAAGAGGAACTTGACTTGGCAATTGAAATACCAGCTGACACCTCCCTAAGAATCAGGTCTTGTCTTGTCCCTGGTGTTGTGAGTTGGGCACTAACCTTGCCTCTGTTCGTATTCCATATTGATTCTCCTCTTTCAAAAGCAATGGGCTTTTCAACATCTTACACACTTTGGAAGCCAGACTGGAAAACCACTTAGTCATCAGTCTACAGCTCCCTTATAGCAACATCCAATTCATTACAGTATAGGGTGAGGTTTGTACAATCATAAATGTTCACAGATTGGCAGGTTGTTATTATATAATAACACATACATATTCTGCTACAATTCAAAATGCATATTCCACATAATAGTCAGGTTTAGAAAGTGTGTGTGTGTGTGTGTGTGTGTGTGTAAGAGAGGGGCATGCGCTTTGGTTTTCTGAAGAATTTATTTTAATCTGCAGTTGTGTTCCTTGAAATTATGCCCCAGACGACCACATTGTATCTGAACTTTCTTACTTTGATGGTCTTAACAGTCAGCTAATTGGAAACATTTTTCATGGAAGCCTTCTCCTGCCAAACTTTATTTTGAATGGCAGATGTTAAAATCAAGTGCACCCAAGTGGGGCATTGAATGTATGAAGTTTGAACTCTTGTCATTTAATTTTAGCTGCCAAAATTCTGATCGTACATCAAGGGCTGATTAAGAGACTATATTCATGGGAAATTCGCTTGTAATTCCTTCTGGCATGCACGGTAGTATATATTGACTCCTGACTATTCAAAGCTTGTATTTTCTTAACACACTGGGTTGGATCCAGGCTTGGTTCTGCATAGCACACACCCAATGAAATCAATGGGAATTAAGGTAATCAAGATGTCCTAGTATGTCAGGGATAGTCCTACAGATGTTGAACTACAATTCCCATCATCCCTGGCCATTGGCCACAGTGGCTGGACTGATGGGAGTGTAGTTCAGCAACATCTGGGGGCACCACATTGAGTATTTCCTTCTAAATTTTTAAAGCCAAGTGTGATATCTAGTTGCTGTATAGATTACTCGGTGTTTTAGCTGTATTTAACCTTGGACTCTTACAACACATTTGGGGAAGAGGAGGAGAATATTACCTATTCATATTCTAACCTGTTTTTTTACTATTCATATTCATGTGGTCACACGCAGAAACATTTTGAAAGCAATCAATAGACAAATCTCAAGACTTGCCTCGCACCAGATAACAGCCTTCTTTGTTTCTGTAAATTTATCCCTCTCAAAAGAAGTTCTTATGGCATCAAGAGTGTGGTAACTTTTCCAGATGAGAGTTAATATGTTTTCCTGCTTTATAGCCTTTTAATTTCATTTTGTTTAATTTTTAGTTGATGTTCAATGAGAGATAAATGTAAATGTGCTTTTTATAAGAAATTATGGCACGTTTACATTTGGTATGCTGTAACTTCTAGAGGGGTAGCTTGTGTTCGCCACCAAAAATAATGAATGAACTTTTTGATTCTTAAGGTGCCAGAATTCTATTTGTTGTATATATTACAAGTTGATTTAATGTGTTTTATGGCTTGTTTATTTGTGAATTATAGATTTCCCCCAATGAAGGGACAACTGGGGCCCAAAACACAGTGAGCTCTTATTGTGAATTTTGGATACATTTGTATCTGCAGCTGCTTGTGGAGCATAGCTGTCAACTTTTGGATTTGAAAATAAGGGATGCCGCGAGGGCGGTGCAATGGCACCAAGTAGCCTCGCCACCCTGCGCTCCAGAGGCTGCGTGCGAACGGGTGAGTGAAAGAGCGAGCGCGTAGACGGCAGGCAGGCTGCCTGTCTGGTTGGGCGTGAGGGTCTGGCTGCACAAGGCATGCAAGCTCCGCCCCCAGTCGGTCTCAGACTCCATATTGACAGCCGAGCAACGCAGCTGAGGAGCCTCCCTGGACGGCAGGGAGGGAGAGGAGCTGCTTCCTTTGAAATCCGGGAAATTTAAGGGATATCAACAGTCCGGGATAGCAGCGGGAAACGGCATTGGAATAAGGGAGTTTCCCGCAAAAAAAGGGAGGGTTGACAGCTATGTTGTGGAGTGTGCTTCTGCTGGACTCACAATTGAAATTTCCATCTTGCTGAATGATGACAGCATTTATTACCCATAACAAAATTACATTAAAACAATTTTAAATAGCAATCTTAGACAAAGGTGATATGAACCTGCCCATTAGTTGTACTTCTTTGTAGCTTTTCAGTCATGTAGGCTGCAATAATATATCCAGATTGCTGAGAATAAGCCCCATACATCTTTTGAGACATGTATAGGGTTGCACTGGTCAAATGCAATCCTATACAGAAGACCTGCCTGCTGCAGGGCTATAGCAGGGAAGGGGAACCTGTGGTCCTCCAGATGTTGTAGGACTTCAATTCCCATCAGGTCCAACCAGCATGGCTAATGTTTAGGCTACAGGCTGATAGCTAACATGGCAGCTACCAGATGTTGTGAACTACACCTCTTACCCACCCCTAGCAAACATGACCAGTCTTCAAGGAAAATGTGAATTGTAGTCTGCAACATCTGGAGGACACGATGTTAGCTAGCTATGCCTGTTTTTTGGACCAGCAGCAGTGACCAAGTTGCTCTGCATAGGGCTGTTAACCAACTTGCTTCAGGCAGGATCCTGTACCCACGCAAGTGCCTAGGCAGGCAAGTATGCAAAAGATGGTGGTGTTCGTAGCATGGAGCTGCTGCAAAAAGAGAGATTGCCCCTACTATATGAACTGAATCAGGCCCTGCAATCATCATAAAATGCCCTTCTTCGTGTGCCTCCTCCACGAGAGGACAGGCTTTTTCTGCGGTGGCTCCCCACTTGTGGAATTTGAAAAGCAGTCTATAAATACTTTAAGAACAGGACTGTGTTGGAGCGAGTTGTTTTAAGGCAGTGAGTGATTTTAAAACTGTGATCCTGCAGATGTTCTATGACTCCAGTTCCCATTAGCTCCGACTACCATCACCAACGGTCAGGGATGATGGGAGTTGCAGCCCAGCAAACATCTAGAGTGTCATAGGCTCCCCAAGTCCTGTTTTAAGAGGAATGTCTTCCCGTGCTACTTTTCTAGAAAAGAGTTATGGAACTCGCCATAAAACACCTCCCTTGTTCTCTTAGAATGGCAATGGCGCCCACTGAGTTCCGGTGAGTTCCAGCTGAAAAAAATCCCTGATGTCTTCATCATGTTTGCCCTGGCTTAACCAATTTTTCCCAGGCCACATGTTCAACTTTATTTGGTTCCATGACTCCGGGAGAGTTGAGGGAATTTTTTTTTTAATGAAAAATTGATGGAGTAGGATCTAAAACTTGGAGATACTATGGTTAGGGGATACTATCACTGCTGCTTAGTGCTCAGGATGTTGTACCACTTCTGAAGCACTGAATCCTACCTTTAAACCAGTGATGGCTAACCTTGACACTCCAGATGTTTTGGAACTACAACTCCCATCATCCCTAGCTAACAGGACCAGTGGTCAGGGATGATGGGAGTTGTAGTTCCAAAACATCTGGAGTGTCAAGGTTAGCCATCACTGCTCTAAACACTTCAATACTTCTTTTCAGTCAGACCTCTTCACCTAGAATACTTTCATTGACTGAAAGTCAATGACAATAATCTGAAATAAGTGGTCTGAGATATGATACATTTCTGAGATTGGAACCATTAAACAAGATTCAACTTGCTAAAATAGAAGCACGAGGCAGGGATTGGTGCAGCCTATCAACCATCTGGTGCTGTTGACAAACTTCCTGCTTGCGTGGTATGCTTAGTTTTGCAAAAAGAGACGAATTGCTAAGCACCTAGCATTGCTTGTGACATGCTTATGCACACAATTTAGTGCCCGAGCCCTACTGATTATGGAACGAAGGTGCGCCTATATTTGTCAACAAGGCTGGTGCTGCATTCCTGAAAACACTTAAGCAAGTGTCCTACTGAAATCAAAGCAGAGCTTAATTCAGAATAAACATGGCTGGGGTCGCACTGTAAACCCAGGCTTACATCACTGCTAGATCAAGTTGCACATATGTCACTGGGGTGCAGATCTGCATTTGTTCATTCTGTTACAAAATAATTACTGGATAAATTAAGCTTCAGTGTTACCAGAAGTTTTTGAGAAAACACTTTAAGCTAGCATTGCAGATCATACTGAGATTTGCAGCTGAAAGGTGATGTTGAAATGCCACTGAAGTATTAGGAGAAACAGCCCCAAAGATGTTTAATAGATAAAGCACAGGGATAAAATTCTATTCCCAGCATTAGCAGTCACATGCTGTGTGACCACGGGCAAATTGTGGTGCCTCAGTTTATTCAAATGTTAAAACGGTTGTAATTAATATTCAGCATAATTAGTCTTTAAGTGCTTTGAGAATTTGGATGAGAAGTGTTATACAAAAGCAAAGTATTTTTACTTCAGCCTTTTAAAGAGTGAATCCCTTGCCACACATTTTCCAAAAGTCTACATTCCTTACTAGAGCAAAAAGACTAATTCCAATGAATAATTGATCTGAAGAATTTGCCTTGTTTTCTCTTTGCAAATTGTTCTCAAACATCCAGCAATATCCTAGGACTTGTTAGTGAACAGGATTTTCTTCATGTATTTCTTCGCTGGCTGTCCTACAACAACTGCAGGAAATGTTTGTCCACTTACGAATAAATAGCATACCTGATTAACCAATGAACTGTGAGTCTCAAACAAGCACATTAAATATGATGCTCAGAATTCTTCTACTGGGTTCATTTTCCTGAGCTGTAAATGTAGCTCAATAGAGCAGTTGCTGCAGAATTTCTTGCGGTGGATTGAGCCTGGCTTCTTCCAGCCCTCACTAGTTCTGTTGTCATTGCATCAGAGCCGGCTGTGAAGAGTATTGATTGGCTGGAGATGGTATATTGAGAATACTGATAGTTTGACCAAAAAATATTCATGTATTTTGTGTGCACTGAAAGTGTTGCATTGCAAGATCCAGAGAAATGCACAATGGGCCTGGAAATGTTGCATTCTAATGCACCAGGAAGGTATGAAGCATTGTGTCAGGTCAACAAAAAGTGGACCTCTCCCTGATAAGGGATGATCCCCAATCCCATGTAGAGTTGCCACACATTCCTAGAAAAATGGGATCGTCCCATTTTTGGACAAAAGTGTCCACTTCAAACAGGATGCCTTGATGTCATGAGGGTGTGTGTATCCCCCAATCCCCACCCTGACTTGTCCTTTATTTTGCCCAACCTGCCCTGTACTTTGCCTGACCAAAGGTGGCAACCCTAATCCCATGAGGCATTTTATATGTGTTCTTGCTCTTCTTTTGAAGCTCAGAGGAGGAGACACTTGACTGCTGAATGTCATTACTGAGCTTCTTGGGGCTCTTACTCTGTCCACTCCCTCCCTCTGTTTGTTACTGATGCCCTCCAGATATTTGGTTGCCAAGGGCTGAACTATGTAGATTAATATGTGTGTGTGTGTGTGTGTGTGTGTATACTTTGCAAATATATATATATACTTTGCAAATATTTACAATGGCTATTAACACAGCTGCAATACATATTTCAGAAGAGCAAAGGCTTACTTCAGAAACCCATCCAAATTCTTCCCAAGAAACCAAAGGTCTTCTCGGAGACTCCAGTAAATGTTGAGTCAAAGCTATAAATGGCTAAGTCATTGCGCAATGCACTGCAAGTGATGTGAATGGACACTTCTTTCTGAACTAAGCCATCGCCATCTGTTCTCACCCTCTAATTACAAATGCAAAATGAACATAATTAAATATTGGCACCATGCAAAAATAAGCTAGAAGTTATTGCAATGCATGTGCGTGTTCTTTATTAAAAAGAACAAGCATCTGTTTTGTTTTCTTATGTTTTGAGACGCAGATGGAGGGAAATTGCTTTTTTTCCCTGACATAAAGGATAGGTTTCTGTTACTAAACAGGAACTCAATACATAAGGGGTTGCACTTTACAAGAGTTGGCACATGGGACTATTTTTGCAAATACAAAAGTGAGGGCTGAATTCTCTCCTCTCCTAGCACAACACGGGAATAATTTAAGTGAAAAAAATCAGCAATACCCTGTAGACAATAATTACAAATTAATATAACCTGCTTATCCAATACAGAATTGAGACCTGCACCCTTGGTGGGCTGCAGACCAGCTGATACTATTTACATTGCTATGGGTTACTTGATGCTGTTAGAAGGCTTTTGTGGTGCTACCATTTGGGCCCCTTGGAGCTAAGGCAAGAGGATTCTTTGAAAGCAGGGATGGCAAACCTGTGCTCAACCCAGCTGTTGTTAGACTACAACTCCATCATCCCTGACTGTTGGCCATGTGGACTGGGGCTGTTGAGAATTGGAGCTGATGAGAACTGGAGCCCAACAATGTCTGAAAGGCTACAGATTTTCCAATTCTATCTAAATAGTGTTGAGCTGGGGTACCATTGCTGGCTTACTGCTTTTACACACTGAGTTGCTATTATAAACAATTACAGTGGTGCCTCGCAAGACGAAATTAATTCGTTCTGCGAGTTTGTTCGTCTTGCGAATTTTTCGTCTTGCGAAGCACAGTTTCCCATAGGAATGCATTGAAAAGAAAAAGGAAACAAACTTGCAAGACGTTTTCGTCTTGCGAAGCAAGCCCATAGAGAAATTCGTCTTGCGAAGCAACTCAAAGAACGAAAAACTCTTTCGTCTTGCGAGTTTTTCGTCTTGTGAGGCATTCGTCTTGCGGGGTACCACTGTAACTGGAAGTATAGCTGTGCATGTCACTATGTGTTATCCAGGCCGGTCACAGCAGCCATTTTGTTATGCTATGCCCCCTGGCAGCCATTTTGTGACTGGTGCCCACAGCACTGCCAAAATTCAAAATGTGCCCACTGGTCCAAAAGGATTGGTATCCCGTGGGTTACTTGTACTTTTGCTTTCTGTGCAAGGAGTAGTTCTTTTCCGCTTGCTGCAATAGCTACTTGAGAAAGGGGAAGAAAGCATGATCACCTTTGTTTTTCTGTTCTGCAGAGTTCAGGGCTGTAGGCAGAAGAAAAATTCTATTGAGATGAAAAATAAACTGCTAACACTTGAGGGGAGGGGGTTGGGGAGGTGAGAGAGACTGTGTTATTAATTGCATGCAATATATACTTACAAGGGAGTTAGGGGGCAGGGAATGTAAGTTTCACCAGCCATCCTGTCAGCCCTTCTCTGTCATGCTGAGCTGTGTGTGTGTTGAAGAGAGAGATGGGGGCAGGCTCCATTTACTCAGGGGAAAGAGAGACACTCTCTCTTCCTGTGTTCAGAGCACTTTTTGCATATGGTTGTTAGGTAGCAATGGAAAGAAGAGAGTTGCAGCACCCCCACTAGTCAGCAGTGAACCTAGAAAGAGATCTCTGAGACCATTCCTGGTAAGAATAGCAGGTTTCCAGAGCAGACATCCAGCTCTCTGGCCTAGAATCTCTCCGATGAAGGAGGTATTGAGCCAGCAGCAGCAGTTGCATTCACAATGCTGCATGTTCAACATGCTTCTAACGCAGCTTCAGTTTGACTCCGGTATATCTCAAAAGAGCTCAACATCCTGTAGATAACAGGGGAGAAGAAGTCTGCATAACTATCCTACCTTAAGCATCATCTTCTACAATTTAGCTTCCATTTTTCTCTAATAGGTATTGGCAGTGTAGTAGTCCAATTCCTGGCTCCCCCTGGTCAATTGTACCTTTTCCTCACCTTTAAACTTTTGTCTCGGGCCCTGCCAAAGGCCTTCTTCCTCATACTGCTCTGACTCTGGTGCTCAGAGCAAAACAGAGATGAAGAGCATCACAGGCAGTCCGTAGCAGAATCCATAATCCCTCATCCTGGAAGACAGAGGAGACAGCAGGTCATCATTAAGTCCAGTAGAAGATGACTCTGAAGAAACAAGGTTGCTGCCCAACTTCAGCCAGCCACCTCCTGCCTTTCTTCTTGCAACCAGCTTGTGAGTGCTGGGGACTGCCTATCGGCTTCCTCCTCCATAGTGTCCACGTAGAATTCAGTAGCAAAGAGGAAAGGACCAAGCCTAGATTTGGTTGACTCTGCCTGTCATTGGCTCTGGCTCCACTTGCTGTTGATCTTCCTAGCTTCTCCCAGACACCAGCCCCAACTCTTTGAATGCATCAATCTTGTTGTGCTTGTGTGTGAGATTGAGATGTGATCCAAAGACATGCCAATGGTGCCACTCTATCTCTTTCTTCCCCTGGACTTTTGGAAGAAAAGGATGTCTGGAAGGGCTGGAGGAAGGCACATCTCTTCCCCTGGCCTCTGCTGTAAACCAAGGTAATTGGCTACTCTCAAGGTCAATGAGATATTAAGGTACTGTATTGTGCTGCAGTTCTTAAGTGTTCTAAGTAGCATTGCAGACCCTCCAAGTGTCCCTATTTTCCAGGGACAGTCCTGGATTTACTGAAGCCACCCCTGTTTCTGATTTGATACCGGAATGTCCTGCTTTTCCTTAGGATATCCCTATTTGCATCAGAGGAATGTTGGAAGGTATGGAGTTATGCGACCCCTGAGCCAAGGAGATAAGTAACTATACAACCTTTGTAAGACATCTGAAGACAGCTCTGTATAGGGAAGTTTTTTCATGTTTCATGTTTTATTATGTATTTATATATGTTGGAAGCCACCCAGAGTGGCTGGGGCAAACCATTCAGATGGGCGGGGTATAAATAATAAAACTACTACTACTACTGAATAGGACAGTGATGGCTAACCTTGACACTCCAAATGCTTTGGAACTACAACTCCCATCATCCCTAGCTAACAGGACCAGTGGTCAGGGATGATGGGAGTTGTAGTCCCAAAACATCTGGGGTGTTAAGGTTAGCCATCACTGGAATAGGACATCACTTTTTTTGTAGGAGAAATGTTGGAGGGTATGCCATTGCAAGGGAGGAGAATGGGGTCAAAAATCAGAGGCTGCAACAGCATGATATGCTTAAAGTAGTGTCATACTGTCTTTAAACAGCCATGGTTTTCCCATAAAGCATCCCACAAAGTTTATTAAGCGTACAGAGAATTGTTAAGGGGCTCCCATTTCCCTCATAGAACTACAGTTCTCTGAGTGGTTTAACAATCAATTCCTGTTCCTGGAGAATTCTGGGAATTGTGGCTCTGTGAGGGGAATCAGAGTCTCTTAACAACTCTTAGGACCCTTAACAAATGACAGTTCCCAGGATGCTTTGGGGGAAGCCATGACTGTTTAAAGCAGCCTAATACTGCTTTAAATGTATAGTGCAAATGTATAGTGCTTGTTCCACCTACCATTGGCTTCTCTGCCATTTGCCCCACGAGTACCCACTGAGAGGGTAACTTTTGTCTCCCTTCTTGCACCTCCTAATGAAGACATAGTGCCCATTGCAGCCGTGGGGCTCTTTCTGTGAGCCGTTTCCTTTTTCTCTACTACATTGTTTTACTGACACATGAAAAAAAGGCTTAGGGGCAGGAGTCTCCTGGCGCTTTCGACTGAAGCGTCAGCTTTAAAGCACGGATCCAGACTTCTTCACTCTGCAGCTGACAATTTAGCAAATGGTCCATGTTATGGCACTTTGATCTTGTGAAAGTTTTCAGAAAATCCAGCCTTGAAGAAAGCTAAGGCCCAACAGATTCCCCCAGTTCATTAGCAATCTTTTAACAGCTCCCAACAATTAGAGCTGTCAGCTGAGCCGAACTGCGTTCGGAGGAGGCTGCACACATTCAAAATCCCTGACTAATGACTTGGTAAAAAGACTTGACAGTGTGTTGCAATTTGTTATAATTGAATCTAAGCTGCATCAGCTGTTTGAGGGGCTGAAATGTTTTCAAACATTACACTGATTTAAATTAATGCCATGAAAATATTCAGAAATATGTCTGTCAGGTTCTGTGCTAATAATCGTGTTCTCTTCAGACATGAAGGAGACATTTCATCACTGGTTTGAAAGAATTGTCAGAAAGGCAGTTAAAGGATGTATCTCTCCCCTTCCCTCCGCTATCCCTACCCCACCTTTTTCGAAGGGGGGGGGGAAATACTTGGTTATCACAGTTCTTTTGTAAGAGATTTTGTACAGGAGATTTTGGATGGAATCCTACAAGCAGAGTTATGCCTCAGACAGGAAAAGAAGAATGCCTACAAACCATGTTTTAAAAAGAAGTCTTCAAATGCCTGATTAATTTTTAAAGCATTAATACTGAATAACCAATTCTTTGATGAGCAGAGAGAAAATGTTCCAAAACGGAAAATGCATTTTCTAATCCCCCATCTGTCTTTATTTTAACAATGGGCAAGCAGGACATTTGGGAGCCAGATTTTCGGTAGAAACCTCTTTCTTTCTTTTACCTTTTCCTTTTTTAAACAATGAATTTCTGTCTGCTTTTGGAATATCTTTCACTTAAAACTGATGGGATAATAAGGGATATCAAAGGGACTTCATGTTTCAAAATAAATTATTTGCTGACTTTGTTTTTCTTTGATTATATTCTTTCCGATCCCTCATCTGAAACCTCATTTGTAATACGGCTGTGTGCCCTCAACATTTCAACAACTTTGGTTTTAAGTAGGGCTATAGTGAGTTTTTGCTAGAATTTTTACAGCATTTCTCTGGGTCTTCCATGAATTGCTATTGTTGAGCCATCAATGTATATGGCCCTTTACGAAGTACAAAAGCACAGCTCCCGGACATGAGGTAATTGCAATCTATAATTTGACACACTAGAGGCACATTTGGAAGGAGCCATGGGCTCCAGTCACAGAAGGGCTTGTGCGGGGGGTATGGCACAACACTTAAGTGGTTGTCAAATTTAAAAGCAGGAAAAGATACAGGACAACAAATCGGTGTGGGCATGGTCCCCAACAGCCTCTCCAGCAATGGGAAAGTAGCACCCATATCATGAAACACCAGAATTACTAATAGAAAGACTCTTCTCTGTTCAAAAAGAAAGAAAGGGAGGGTGTTCCATCTTGGCATACCATTGAAAATGTAGCATATTTAAGAGGGTGTGTTCAAGCCAGTGCAGACAGGAACTGAGGAGGAGGAGGAAAGTCTCTTGTGCAGTGTGTTTTTCTGAGGGCGCAAGGACAAATCCTGAAGCTGAGGCTCCAATACTTTGGCCACCTCATGAGAAGAGAAGACTCCCTGGAAAAGACCCTGATGTTAGGAAAGGAGAAGGGGACGACAGAGGACTAGATGGTTGGACAGTGTTCTCGAAGCTACCAACATGAGTCTGACCAAACTGCGGGAGGCAGTGGAAGACAGGAGTGCCTGGCGTGCTCTGGTCCATGGGGTCACGAAGAGTCGGACACGACTAAACGACTAAACAACAATAACAAGGGGGCACTGATGAACATGCTGGTGCCCATGGATACCATGTTGTCAACTCCAACAACAGAGGACAGAGAAGAAGGGGGGAGGGTAATAAGGGAATTAGAAGGTTGACTCCTTTATTGCCCAAATCCTAAAGTTCTATCTAAATAGTTTTGCTATCATAATCTCCCTCAGTTTTCAGGCTTTGTTATCCCCCCCCCCAGTTTTACTGTAGTTTTACTGTAGTTTTTCCAGTGCTCATTGCTGCGGATATCTTCCCTGCTGCAGCTACATTAAAATCATACACATAAAACCAAAGAGAGAGGGTTCAGCTTCATTTTCAGGAAGCTGCAGTTCCCATCCTGCTCAGTCCGTCAGCAGAAGATTTCTCTAAGACGAAGTGCTATATCTGTGTCGTTTTTGTGGATGTTCCCCTGGAGTGCATCCTCACCCCATTGATCTCAATGTACTGTAAACTTTTTTACTTTTTTCCTTTCATTTCTTCTGCTATTGTAAGGAATGGCCCTGTTGTTGCAAATTGATTGTTCTGTTGATTGAAAATGACAATGAAATATGTGTTTTGAAAGGAAACGTGATTCCTTTTAATGGTATTAGATGGCCTCCTTAGTTCTCAAAGTTGGAAGAAAAGCTTTTGCACCAGCAATAGCATCGAGTCCCATCTTGCTGTAATTCTGCTGTCCTTCTTTGCCATGGCAGATACGCCATGGTTTTTAGCAACAGGAAAAAGATAGTCTCTGAGAAAAGAAACCCTTTGGCAAAACATGCATGGTCCTAGTAAGCCACAATGTTATATTGAGCATATTATTCATGGTTATATTCAGGTCTTTAGGTCCTTGATGGCAACTGTGCTCCATCTCCCACTGCCAGCAAAAGTATAGCTAATGTTGTTGTTTTTTTCTGGGGCAGCATTGTGTTGGCATCACATCCAGATTTTATAATTCTTGCCCCAGGAAACTTTTTGTTCATTTGTTTTGCTTCCTCTGTTGACACGTCCATGTCTTGTTAAAACTTGTTCTGACAGGCATGTGGCTGGCAGAACGACTGAACTTTCGCTGTTTTTGCAGATTATGTTGCTTTAAAGTTTTTGCCATGTTTATGATCTTACATTAATTTATTTCTTATTTGCCATTGTATTTTTAAGCTGATTGTTAGCTATTTGGGGGGAGTGGGTGGAGTCTTAATTTTTTTTTGAGGGGGGGAAATCCAGGATATTAATATTTTAATAAATTTACAATGCAACCCTACACGTGTCTACTCAAATGTAAGTCCCATTGAGTTCAATGGGGATTGCTCCCAGGTGTGACTAGGACTGTGCCCTAAATAACAACAACAACAACAACAACAACAACAGAACTAATTTCAGATCTTAATTGTCATCGTAATTAAGTATTCGTGGATTAATTTCTATAGCAATCAACCAAGATGCCTCTGGATCATGATTCTTTCATGATTTCTTAGTAGTTCTGGTTTTCTTTTCTCCTTGCAAAAGAGCTTTGCAAAATGTGTATGTGATTTTATTATTGTATTATTATTATTATTATCATATTATTATTATTATCATCATCATCATCATCATAACAACAACAAGAAGAACAAAATGTGTTTTTAATATTTTGCATGGAGCTGCCCAGAGTGGCTGGGGCAACCCAGTCAGATGAGCAGATAATAATAATGAAGAAGGAGAAGGAGAAGGAGAAGGAGAAGGAGGAGGAGGAGGAGGAGGAGGAGGAGGAGGAGGAGAAGAAGAAGAAGAAGAAGAAGAAGAAGAAAGAAGAAGAAGAAGAAGTTTGAACAAGAGAGGATACTTTGATCCAGTACTGCTGGAGACTGCCTTAATAGTCATGGTGAAGTTGCCATTTATCTTATTTTTGTCATGGGTAATGGCTTAATGCAATCTAGGTATCTGTGAAGGAAATAAAGAACAAACTGCAGTTTTAATCTGAGACAGAGATATGCAGAGAACTGAATTTGGGCTCTGCAAGTATCTTAGAGTGCTGTGGTCCCCCCCCCCCCGAGAGCTGATGTGGGAGCAATCAATGGACTTTCGTTGTCTGCTGGAGTGCTTAAGACAGGGGCAGGGAATCTGTAGCCTTCTAGATGTTGCTGGGCTACAACTCTCATAATCCCTGCCCATTGGCCATTCTCACTGGGGCCAATAGTATTCTCCCATCCAAGCATTAACAAGGCCTGACCCTGCTTAGCTTCCGAGATCAGATGAGATTGGGCATGCTGAGGGTAGTATGGGCATAGATTGGGGCTGATAGTGTTGGAGTCTGATCTTCTTTGGCAATCACTCGTAGCTGAGTAAGATTGTCTTCCATAAACACGGTTTTAACAGTGGGTCCGTAAGTGACTCTGGAGACCAATTATGGATCTCTCTCAAGGCAAATCTAAAAAAAAAAAGTAGTATAAACACTGACAACTGGGAAACACTGGCCTGCGAGTGCTCCAATTGGAGAACAGCCTTTACGCAAGGTGCCGTGGGCTTTGAAGACACTCAAACTCAGGACGAAAGGGAGAAACGTGCTGAGAGGAAGGCACGCTTGGCAAACTCTCACTATGATCAACTCCCGCCTGGAAACCTATGTCCCCACTGTGGAAGGACGTGTGGGTCCAGAATTGGAGTCCAATATCATATGGAGGGCCACAGTTTGCCCATCCCTGTGCAAATTGTGGCTTCACCTATCCCTAACCTGTCTGGAGTATATTTGTAAATAAACACAAACATTGCAAAATGCCTCCCGTGATCTCCTTCCAATTGGCTGGGTGAATGTTTGGGCCCTGGCACTTCTCACCCCTCAGGAGAGGTGGGGCGAGTGTAACAAAGGCCACTGTTATTCTGATTGGAAGCATTTTAACACCTAGAATAAAGGAAAGAAAGGGTGGGGGGGTAGAGGGGAGCCAGCCTGCCGAGATGTGATATCTTTTCAAAGGACCAAATTGCAAAGGGTTATCCAGATCAATGGCCAAGTTAAACAAGGCACAATTGGGGTTGTCTTGGCTTTCCAGGCACTCATAAACCTAAACTTGGGAGGTCCAAGAAGGGAACTCAGTTAGCCCCAATTGTGTCTTGTTGAACTTGGCTGGTACAATATGTAACTCTTTTGTAACTTGGCTCCATTTGTATATGTCACACCTTTGCATGACTGAACAATTTTTCTGAGTTGCTTTTGTACATTTCCATGGTAAATATATTTGATCTAATGTCACGTCTGGCGTTCCCCCCCCCCCCAAATGCGCTGGTAGTAACTTAATTAATTTGCGAGAATGTAGTCACCCATGACATCTCTGGTCACAAACACATATTTAAGCAGAGGGTTTTGAATGGAATCGCAAGCTCAACATTTCCCCGTAGCTGCTAGTTCTTGAAAGAAAGCCAGAAGCATAATCCATAGGGATAAAGAGAGTATTTGATATGAACTTACCAGAATTTCCATGTATTAAATCATCCGCCAAAAACCTCAGTGGCCCCACAAATGCAACACATTCGACACACATGCACACACAAAATTCATTACTCACTCAAATGTTAAAGTAGTACAAGAAGTGCCCATGTCTCTGTGCCCTTTTGATGTTGATAGGACGAGTTCAGTTAAAGCGCTTTCGTAAAAGGCATTCATTGATGTTTAGTACCATAAAATGAAAGAATCCAACCTTCCCAAAAGAAGTGATCTATAGTCAGCTTTGCTTAGCAAGGTTTAATGAACCACTATGCAAAATGTTGTAAAGGACAGAGCCCTAGACAGATGGGGTACCAGCTTGGGCCAGTGTTGTCATGGGGCTAACAGGGGGCAGTTCTATATCACAGGGTTCCAAAGAAGCTGGGGAGTGGGTAAGGACGAAATGAGGTATTTACCTCAACTTCTCCTATTCGCTGTACTTTGGAGCCTCTTACGAGATACTGACTACTGCCTTTTATTCCCTCTGGTGGGTTGGGTATTGCCTTCTCACAGTCCCACCCCCCTCTAGCTCACCCAGCTCACCTGGTCAGGCATCCCCACACCAGAACACTGGATATTTTGCCATGTCCCCTGTGCCTCACAATAGGTTTCAGTAGTCGAAAGAAAGAAAGGTGGGGAGGAAGAGCCAAGAGCCAGGTGTGTTACTATTTCTGTTCTTGTTGATCATTGTGTGTGTGTGTGTGTGTGTGTGTGTGTGTGTGTGTATGCATAAATTTTGGCGAATGTTTTGTAGGCAAAAAATTATCTTAACTCTTATGAAATAAGTCTTGCCTACAAAAATTCATTAAGTCACTTCCTTGATGTTTCTGCTTGCATTGAATGAATCCCCCCTAAGAAAACTCAGAATTAGGCTCCAACTATCCCCCCCCCCATGGGACGCGAGTGGCGCTGTGGGTTAAACCACAGAGCCCAGGGCTTGCCGATCAGAAGGTCGGCGGTTCAAATCCCTGTGACGGGGTGACCTCCTGTTGCTTGGTCCCTGCTCCTGCCCACCTAGCAGTTCGAAAGCACTTCAAAGTGCAAGTAGATAAATAGGTACCACTCCGGCGGGAAGGTAAATGGCATTTCCATGCGCTGCTCTGGTTCGCCAGAAGTGGCTTAGTTATGCTGGCCACACAACCCGGAAGCTGTACGCCGGCTCCCTCGGCCAATAAAGCGAGATGAGCGCTGCAACCCCAGAGTCAGTCACAACTGGACCTAATGGTCAGAGGTCCCTTTACCTATTTCCTTCCACAAAGGTGAAATCTAGGTTGGTTTCACATTTATTTTGGATCATGCCATGCTCTTGATGATGTCACAAGGAGCACAACAGGGCCTGCTTCTTCTCCCGTGAGCATCTAACGCCCCACCAAGCTTTACTGCTGGTCCAGAGGCAGTAATGATGGCAGGAGAAGGAAGCTCTTTCTTTTGCCCCATCCCGCCTGTAATGTCTGCCACACAACTAAGACAAATGCAACAAGCAAGGAGCATTGGGTAATGTAGCTTCCGCAGCACTACTATCATGGGTAAGCAGTGCTGAAAAAACTGCATTTCCCACAATATCGGTCATTGCACCATTATCGCAAGATGCTAAAGCATCTGGAAACCAAGCCTTATGAGGAACAGCTGAGGAAATGAGATATGTTCAGCCTGGTAAAGAGGAAACAGAGAGGGGGTATGATAGCCATCTTCAAATATCTTATTGGCTGTCACATGGAGGATAGAACTAGCTTATTTTCTCCTTATCTGCAGGCTAGAACCTAAACCAATGGATTCAAATTACAAGAAAGGAGATTCCAACTGAACATAAGGAAGAACTTTGTGACAGGAAGAGCTGTTTGACAATGGAACAGACATCCACAAGAGGTGGTGGACTCTCCTTCCTTGGAGGTTTTTAAGCAGAGGTTGGATGGCCATCTGTCATGTATGACTTAGCTGAGATTCCCGCAATGCAGGGGGGTGGACTAGATGACCCTCAGGGTCTCTTCCAACTCTATGATTCTATGAGTTTATGATTCCCTAACATTCTGGTTTCCACATGTAAAGAAAATGAATGTGTTGATATTCTAGATGAGATAGTCACTCTGTATTGCAGAAAAGTTTAGGCTACGGATGAAGACACAATATGGGTTCACTCTGTCCTTTCAATTGAGCACTGATGGGCACGGAAGTCAATATTGCCATTTGGAGAGGGGGAAATCCCTAATTAAAAGGTAAGAGAGTGGAAGTTGTTACAAGACTCCAAATAATAGGAGCATGAGGTAGGGATACTGATGAATGGATAAATCTGTTAGTTTTAATTTCTCTCAGTTTTTCATTTTTCCAGTCTGTTTAATTAAGAAAATCACCAGTTTGTGATTTTCTTTCTTTCTTTCTTTTTAAAAAATGTCCTCATGAGAATTTGCAAACTTCTTTATATACACATTTTTGTATTAAATTTGATTGGAGATGTCCACCACAAAAATCAGACAAGTGCAGGTTTTGAAGAAGAGCTGCATTTTGGGTCGTGTATTTTTAGATGGCTGCACATTAAAATGCAAGCTGAACTGAATTTCTTCTACCACCATGCTACCTAGGAACAACTTATAGGCCCCACTGTCAGCAGAAAGGTGAGACCTTCTCTTGGATACCTGACTAAGCCTGCAAATGAAAAAACGACAGAGCATTACTTCAACCATGTCTGAACCCAGTCTTAGATGTACCTCCTGAGCAGCAATAGTTGTAGGAAGAAGAAGAGGAAGAGTTTGGATTTGATATCCCGCTTTATCACTACCCTGAGGAGTCTCAAAGTGGCTAACATTCTCCTTTCCCTTCCTCCCCCACAACAAACACTCTGTGAGGTGAGTGAGGCTGAGAGACTTCAAAGAAGTGTGACTAGCCCAAGGTCACCCAGCACTGCATGTGGAGGAGCGGGGAAGCGAACCCGGTTCTCCAGATTACGGGTCTACCACTCTTAACCACTACACCACACTGGCTCTCCATATGAGGCATCTGTTCAGACATGTCCCCACTCACAGGTTGCTTTGCTTCCTCATGGATTGGGGCGGGGGAAGGCAGAGGTGCCAGCTTATGAGGGTGATGCGGGGGCTGACATCGTGTGCATGACATTGCATGTGGCACTGCATGTGTGTGACGTCAGAATGTCGGGAGGAACTGGGGGTGGATCTGAACACAGCAGCAGCACAGCTTCAGTGGCTCCTCCTCCTGCTGCTGCTGCTGCTGCTGCTGTTGCTTCCACTGCCCCCGGCAGGGGGCTGCCTTGACCACCCTTCCCTTCTGTGGCACTACACTTGACTCTGGACTTGGCGTCCTCCATCCCCACCATTTTTTGGACATTGGGGGCCCCCAACACCCCCCAAAATATGGGGGGGCAAAAGGGCTCGGCCCCCATGAGTTGGTTGCCCTGGAGGGGCTGTGATTGGTGCTGGGCTGTGCTCTTAAAAATAAGCCACCTATCAGGCTGGTGCCACTTTGTTTCACCTTTTGCTCAAGCATTCATGTGGAGAGCATTAAATAATATTACATGACTGCCAGCAACTAGCTCTCTCTCTCTCTCTCTCTCTCTCTCTCTCTCTCTCTCTCTCACACACACACACACACACACACACACACACAGAGAGAGAGAGAGAGAGAGAGAGAGAGAGAGAGACATACTTTTATAGGTGAAATCATTTATGTAGATCATTACTCTAAAGAAGTTCAATGGAATTTCATCTCCTTTTTATGAGCAAAATTAAACATTGCTCACTATTAATTGTTCTCATTTCTGCTGTTGGCATTAATTATGATTATATTTATTTTAACAGAGCTATTTTTCAACTTTGATCTCTTGCCCTGAGCATTGGTTTCCTGATCTGGAGGCCACTAGTGTAAACCTGCTAGCATGTTTTTCTAGCTTAGTGGGATTTTGAATTTTTTATTACTACAGCCCAAAAGGGCAGTGGATATTATCGTTACTTTCCCTCAAAGCAGAATAGCCACAATGCCATCAGGGAAACTTTTTTCTTATTACCAGGCACCAGAGAGCCAGAGTCCCACCAATCCAATGAAAGGTGACGGGTTCATATGACTAGGATATAAATTCATGATTAGGAAATTAAACATTGCTCCCTTTTTGCTAGTTTAGTTAGCAGACTACAAAAATTGGTGTTGTTTTTTTAAAAAAAGACTCTGTTCTTTATGAACCTTTTATTAGCTTTTAGGATATTATTTCACTGGCAATGTATTTATTTTTGCAAAGGTCCATTTTTTCTACTGATACTGCTTTGACTCTGAACCTTGATCCCTTTTATGGTTTCTGAAGTGAATCAGCATAATGTATATGCTGAGCTGTGGCTAGAGTTAATACAGAGGCTACATATGGGAAACATTAAACATCTATGTATGGCCCATTCTCTGCTCAGAAGTTGGAGAACTCCCAGGGAATAGCAAGCTCTGCATTGTCTTCTTCAGTCTTCTGCTTCACACTCTCATGGTGAAGTTCTGAGATATCGTTTGTACCATCTCGGATCTCCACCTCCTGGCTTTGCCTTTCTAAGACAGGGATGGAGAACATCTGGCCTCCAAAATGTTGCTGGACTCCCCTCCCAACTCCCACCAGTCCCAGTCAGCATGGCCAGTGATCAAAGATGCTGGGAGTTATAGTCCAAGAACATCTGGAGGACTGTACGTTCCCCATCCCTGCTCTAGGAAATATTAGAACACTTCCCAAGAGTCATTTTTTATTATTTGTTTGTTTGAACTTTGGCTGGTAAAGCCTTTACTTAAGCCAGGCTTCTTCAACCTCGGCCCTCCAGATGTTTTTGGCCTACAACTCCCATGATCCCTAGCTAGCAGGACCAGTGGTCAGGGATGATGGGAATTGTAGTCTCAAAACATCTGGAAAGCCGAGGTTGAGGAAGTCTGACTTAAGCCAAGTAAATGATTTATTTAAACAGAGTGTTTGATAATCCTAAATAAATGCTATGCCATTGCCTTGATTTGTAGCAGGGGTGGAGGACCTTTGGTTTTTGAGATGCTGTTGTAGTACAACTCCCATCAGCCTTCACTATTGGCCATGCTAAGGAGAGATGTAGCAACATCTAGAAGGTCAAAGATCCCTGACCCCTGCTTTACAACTTCAAATTATCATTTTGGTTATCTCCAGTGCTTTTTTCCTGGGGGTATGCAAGGGTACGCATACCCCTAAACATTTTGTGAATCTAAGTTTGGCCTCATTAAGGGACAGTATTGCAAAAGAGTAGGAAAATGAGAGTACCCCTAAACATTTTTTTAAGAAAAAAAAAGCACTGGTTATCTCCTTCAAAAAGGTTTCTAGAGCTTCTTTGGTGGAGAATGAAAACTGGCTGCCAGTGGGAGGAGGATTTCCGCCCCCAGAACCCCCCACTAGTGGTGTCATAATGTAGTGTTACTCAAGGAAGCTTTAAGGAAGCAGGGATGGTAATTGCCAAACACCAAGATGTGCTCCTGGAGCATCTGGTGAATTCAGTTTGTTCCCTGCTCACAATTTTTACCAGGAGTCACAGTCTCTTGCCCACTCCATAGCCACCTACCTCAAACCTTTGCTATCTGTTATCAAGAGTATTTATGTCACTTCCCTGACAACCCCACACCCCACAAAAACCTTGACAGAAATTAGCCCAACATTTCACCATTTGAAAACAGGGTAGAGAAATGAAGGGGGCATTTCAGCTCAGCAATACTGCACCAGTTTTTATGTTGACTAGAAGGAAAATGCCCCCATTGCATACAAACCTAACATTCTGATGTGTTTGCATGACATAAATCCATTTGCAAATATGGATATGGTAGATTTCTGGAGTAAGTACAGATAATCCCCAAAGCAGAATATTCTCAGATGAAACATAGGGTCATCAAGAGTTTTGCTTGCAGATCTGTTGGCTGGAATTAGCTTTTCCTTCCCAACAACTGCAATCTGTCTTGCTTTGACCCCGCTCTTTATATCTGTTCTGTAGCCAGGGATACATTTCAAGAAAAAAGCATTTGTATTCTAGGAAGTTCAGCTTTCCTAGGTGCTGAATGATGGTTGGCATATTTAGTGTCACTTAATCTGTGAGATATGAAAAGAACAGCTGTTGTTTAGGGGATATGTCTATCTATCTCCAAACCTCTAAGCTTTCAGATATTTATCACAAAACTCAGTTACTGAAGAGCCAATAATCAGCTGGTATGGGTATAACTGGGTATGGGCCTGTCGTCTCCCATCAATTCAGTTCTCTCCCCATAGCAGGACTAAGGAGTTTCCTGGATGCATCAAGGCTTGATTTATTTCACCTCTGAAAATATGCCCTAAAAATATTGCAGTTAATGCGCAATGATGATGATGTTGCTGTTGTTTGAAAAAAGAAGCATCTGTTAGGCAGCCTCCATGATGACATTGCAAGTAATAACATCAGGGAAGTTAAGGTTGCTCCTTTCCCACTCTCCATCCATCATTGTAGGTTGACTTCTGCAGCAGCCCCACACTATGATATCCATGGGGAAGTGAGGATTCTGGAGGGGTTCAGTGTGTGGGGAGGATCCATTACCACTGAGCTGCTAATAAGTTGCAGAACTGTTCACTGCTGAGAGCAGGTGGACCTCAGAGTCCATCAGGCAAGGGCCCTCTTCAGATACTCCAGTGTCCAAATGGACTTGCAAAGGACACTCTGTAATGCAGCAAATTGGAAGAGACACCTTTCTAATGTGAGGGGGGAATATACCAGTAACCTGAAATAAATCTTATTCATTGGATTGTTTCACGGATGAGTGCTCATCATTTCATGAATGACTTTTCAAGCAATGGCTTTTTAAATCTCTGAAATTAATTGTCATAAACTGTGTACCAAAACTAACAGGGGAACATCTAATCCATAAAAAAATAGCAAAACATAAAATGTGTAATTAAAACACCCCTCAGCATACAGTAGGGTTTCTTTCTGCCAAGTTAGTGGTCTTCCCTCCTCACTCCTTCCTCTGCATACATAGTGTGTGGGGGAGATTGTATTGAATCTATATCTATATCTATAGCGATATCACTTTCAGGCCAAGGGAGTTAGCATTTGTCCACAGACAGTTTTCTGGGCCATGTGGCCAGTATGACTAAACCGCTACAGGCGCACAGTGGACCATGACAAGTGGCAGAGCACACGGAAATGCCATTTACCTTCCCGCTGCAGTGGTACCTATTTATCTACTTGCACTTTGACGTGCTTTCGAACTGCTTGGTTGGCAGAAGCTGGGACAGAGCAACAGGAGCTCACCCTGTCACGGGGATTCGAACCGCCAACCTTACCTTTATATCTATATATATATATATCTCCACCACATCTTGTATTGTTTCCTTTTTTCCCCTTTGTATTTTTTTCTGATGGAAATTGTTCTCAGTGCTCTGCATGCAGAATGTGCAACTATTTTTAAATAATAAATATGTTAATGGTTATACAATAATACCCTCGATTTAAATTTAAGAGTGGCATATTACATTGCTGAGTTACGTTCCAATGGATCAGGGACAGCCAACATGGTTCCTTCCAGATGTTGTTGGATTACAACCCCCATCATCCCTGATGATTTACTATGATAGCTGGGGCTGTTCAGGGCTGGACTTCGACAACATCTGGAGCACATCATGTTGGCTGCCCCACTATGTCATATAGTGCTGGTCATCATTCCCTTTCTAGATTCTGATTTGAATATTTCCTGTCACATACAATACCACCAGGCATGTCTAGGAAGCTGCCTTGTATTATGTCAGACTGTTTGCCCATTTAGCCTGCTATTATCTACTCCGAATGGCAGCGGTTCTCCAAGGGTCTTCCCTGATCCCTTCAATTAGAGATGCCGGAAATTGAATCTTGGACTTTTTTCATGCACTCTCCCACTGAGCTAAAATATTTGCTGACATCATTACACAACCAGCATTTATTTTTAAGCTTATGTACCTTAAACATAAGCTATAAATTTGTGATGTACTAAACTGGCACACAATGACTTCATCTGAAATTGCAGAAGTTATGCATTATAACGGAATCCTTACAAAACATATGATCCTGTTTCTAAGCATTGTATCAATTTCCGTATGTAATTGGCAGAACTCTAATCCATTGATAGAGTGGTGCTGAAATTATTGGCCAACAGTTGAATTAGAGTCAGCCTTATGCAAACAGCTCTGGATAATAATAGCGGAAGTTTCCCAAGAATGTTCTAATTTTCATCCCAATTGTGAATAAATTATGCTGAACTCAATAAAACTCACTTCCAAGTAATATAGTTGAGATTTAAACATTAGGGTCTGTCCTCTGAGCCATTCAGGAACAGCATTGTACACACAACAAGCATTGACTGTACTGGATCAATGATTAGTCTTAAAACTTGGAGGTTTCAAAGTTAGGTTTGGACAGCAGTGATTTGGTTATGAGAAATTCAGAAATGTGTGGTTTTTGAACAATGGCTGTATTACTGTTCTTGTTTTGTTTTGGAAAGTGAACATGAGGCAACTGCACCTTTAAAAGTGGACTAAAATGATTCCCTCCCATCCCTACTCGTGAGTAGATGTGGTTAAGATTGCTTTGTAGGTTTCATATGATTCTCACAAGTGACTAACAACCTGAGGGGAACCCCAAGCTGGTGTTCCTCCAATCTTTCCAGGGCAGTAGAAGGATCAAAATAGATGGCATGCGATTTCCACTCTCAGACTTTTTTGAGTGCTGTTAATTGAAGACATAAAATATATAACTCTTAAAACTCACTCAGCTTTATGCATATACTTTTGACTATTGGAGACTGTTAGGGCCTTGGAGAAGGATCAAGTCTTCCAGTAGAACACAAAATAAATACAAATAGCACAGAACATTTGGTGAAACACTTTCCCCTAGTTGTTGCTTCAATAAAATGCAATTTAATACTGAAAGTAACAGGTTTCATATCTAATGTTGACAGGAAAAAGATTGGGTATTGCTTTTTTAGCCAATACAAATGACAGTGATTCATCAGTTTTTATTCTCGTTTATATTGTTCTCCAGCTCTGTAGTTTCATCAGCTAGTGAATCTCCTCTAATATTTGATAAACTTTGTTAACAGAATTTTCTCTGCCTATGAATGCCAAAAATATCTCTATGGGCAGGGGGGAGGAATTTTGATATTTCCTTATTATATTTCTGTTTTAATGTTTGATATTTCCCTGGTTTATGAACTGTGCCGTGTCTTCTTTCTAATGACTGCTGTTTCAAAAGAAAAAGGCATTGACCAACAAGTTCATCTAAATATGTTTAGAAACTTTGATGTCCCTGTTTTTAATGATGTCCTTGGTTTGTCTGTGCAGTTCTTCATTTATTTCTGGTTACTGATGACTGCCTGCAGCATGTCTTTCAGCCTACCTCCAGGAGTGATCAATATTAATTTATATGTGGTTTTGCATCTTTTAAAAAGAGAGCTGGTTTTTGCAACACTTATTTGTTTGATCATTTTTGAAGCTTCTACTCTGCTTTGTGTTGTCTGTGTCCCATGCTTCTTTCAAAACACAAATCAGTAGCATAATCCCATGCAGGTTTCCTTAGAAGTAAGCGTGACTGTATTCAGTGGGCCTAACTCACAGGTAAGTAGGATTGTGGCCAAAAGAACATAAGAGCAGCCATGCTGGATGTCAGGGTTGCATCAGATGACCAGGAGTGGTGGCAAGCCCCCCTAGGCGAAGCGGCAACCACTGAAGAAATGGAGGGATTCTTACCTGAAGAAGACTGGTGGCGACACTCCTCAGAAGAGGAAGAAGCAGATGAGGAAGAGGGAAGGCCAGAACAGGAGGAGGAAGAAGTTGAGCCAGAATCAGGCCCTTGTGAGGAGAGGAGCCAGAGGGCCCCCTCCCCTCCTCCCATCTCAGCTGTAGAGCGTAGAGCTGAGAACCGGAGGGAGCAATTGGAGGCAGTTGCAGCTCGTAAAAGGCGTGGTGATGAGCTGGCTACTTAAGGAAGGCCGGCTGCTTCCCTCATCAGCACCTGCAACTGCTGTGCTGAAGCATGTAGTTGTGCCTGCTCATCCTGGTCCTGGTTCCTGACTTTGGCTTCCTGACTCCTGGCTTCCTCCTGACCTCGGCTTTGTGACTTCGGCTTCTGACTCCTGGCTTAATCCTGACCTTGGCTTCCTGACTTCTGGCTTGAACTGACTTTGACTGGCTTCTGACCCGGACTGTTTAACCTCGGCTTTATCAGACTGACTGCTGCTCTTCAGCGCGCCAACTTGTTGGCGTCCTAACACTGGATCAGGCAAAAGACTCCTTTTGTGCAGTATCCTGTTCTCACAGGGATATTCATGGAAAGCAAGGTAGGTGTCCCCAAACACCACCACCAATCTAGACCCCCTCCAACCTTCTGATGATCAAAACTAGGGACCCCGCTATATAGCTACAAATAAAACGTTTTAAGTGTGTTTTAAGTGCAATATATCATGTGACACCAAATGGCAATGGTGAGCCTTATGGAAAATTCAATGTATTTTTTAAAAAACACTTTAAAAAAGCATTTTCAAAGCAGTTTTTATATTTGTCTAGATTCCACCTAGATTTAAACAATAAATGATAACAATCATGGAGCTGCTCTAGATATACAAAGGAACAGGCTTCTCCTGCAATGCTGATTTTTGATGCAGGAACGTCATGTGTGCGGTGGGGTGCCTTATTTAATACTTGCATTTTCAAGCACATGCCTATTTTGTAACCAGTGGGTTCTAGTCATTAGTCCACAATCTGCAACTAGCTGTAGAAAATAAATCCTAATGTGGGATAACTATCCTTACTGCTGATGCATGAACCAGTGTTATTTGTATCCTTTCCCCACATGAATAGTACTGTGGGAACAGGATACTGTACTACAGGAGCCTTGCGCCTGATCCACCATGGCTCTCTACCATGGATGGTGCCCATTGGGACTGGTAGGACAGGAGGCCACCAGTTGGTGGCGCCAGAGAGAACTAATTCTAGTTTTGTTCCCGCCCCTCTCCTTGCAGAGTTCAACAAGGGCAACACTGAGACTAAAGAGGAGGAAACTGACAGCCAGTGCCACATGCCGGACTGGTTGTTAAGTAGAAAGGCAAGCAGATGGTGGCACACTGATGGCAGGGTAAGGCTGGCGGGGGGCCCCAACTGCCTCTCCTTGTATGTCCCACAGAGGACCTTACAGTCTGCAAATAACAACACCCTGAAGATTCCGGGCCCCAGGGAGATTAGACTGGCCTTGACCAGAGCCGGGGCCTTTTCGGCTGTGGCCCTGGCCTGGTGGAATGCTCTCTCACAAGAGGCCATGGTCCTGCGAGATTTGACATCCTTCCACAGGGCCTGCAAGATGGAGCTGTTCCACCAGGCCTTTGGTCAGGGTTCAGTCTGACTCATTTTCTCTTTGTATAAGAACAAGCACAAAGGAGGTTTCCCAGCCCGCTCACAGGTCCTTATAATATCAGTGGAAACAGTTGGTCCTGGCGAGTATTAACCGCTTTCGATTTTAACCCGAGGATTTCATTTGTCCAGTTTTAACTTTAACTTTAATTAATTTTAATTATTTTGGGGGTGCATTTTAATCAATTGATTGCTTTTTATGCATATTGTATTATTTATATGATGTTAGCAACTCTGAGCCTGGCTCCGGCTGGGGAGGGCAGGGTACAAATAAAATATTATTATTATTATTATTATTATTATTATTATTATTAACCTGCACTGTGTGTTATTATTAACCTGCACTGTGTGTTCTCTCTCTCTCTCTCTCTCTCTCTCTCTCTCACACACACACACACACACACACACACACACACACACACACACTTTTTATTGGTTTTTGCACATGTTTTCGAAACATAACATCCCATCTTATACAATATTACAAACCTTTGGCTATCACAGCCTAGGACATCCGTCAACCTCGACTAATGGTTTTCTAATTTTGCATTTTATTTTAATAGTTATTGCTATAAAATCCAAATCCTAAATAAACTCCTTCTTGGTCCTTTTTTGCAATAATTCATATAGTTCTCCTTACAAAACTTCTTGCTAACCTGCACTGTGTTCTTCCCTCCCACCCACCGCCCTCTGGATTCTTCTGCTGTCGCTTTAAATGAGGTGGTTTTTATTAAAGAGACTAAATTTGTCCACTGAGAGGCCACTGTTTCCAGAGTCCAAAGTTCTCAGGAGGTAAAGCTCAAGAGAGCATAGTGTGAACCCAACTGAAGTGACTTATTGACACAGATAGAAGCAAACATCTCGAGGAAAATACAGTGGTACCTTGGTTTAAGAACAGCTTAGTTTATGAACAACTTGGATTAAGAACGCTGCAAACCCGGAAGTAGGTGTTTCGGTTTGTGAACTTTGCCTCAGAAGCAGAACATGTTGAGTGTGTTCCATTTGTACATTGAGTCCCCCGCTGCTATGGGAAAGCACGCCTTGGTTTAAGAACGCTTTGGTTTAAGAACGGACTTCCGGAACGGATTAAGTTCATAAACCAAGGTACCACTGTAAGGACATATGGCAGTTGCCCTGACATAAAAGACCAGCATCACTTTTGCACTGCGTCATCATAACTCCACTTGAAGTTTCTGAGGCTGTTCTTTTAGAACGTGATCAGAGAGCAAACATATTCCCTCATGCCACGGGATCTTGCTGCCCTGTGTTTCTTGGATAGCCTCGTAATATAAATCTAGAATTCAGATTGCATCTAGGAGCAGCAAGTCTTCCAGTGTTTCCTCAGCACCAAGCTGAGTTCTTAGCCCTTATTGCAGCACTCGGGATGACTTGAGGTGTACTGCTGGTGGAGAAAGTGGAGTTAAGGAAGAGAGGAAAATCAAGCTCACTTGATTCAGCCTATCGTGGGAGCTTGTTTGGAAAAAAAATGGCAGTGGCAAGTGGGGATGTCATAGAATTCCAACAAAAGCCGAAACGGGAATGGAAATTGCTAAAGTTTACTTACTTGTTCACTGTATGGAACAGAAATCAATCCAGTAGATATGCTCGGTGTTTGCTAATTGATTTTCGGTCCACAAGCACTATCTAATTCCGGGGTCGGCAACCTCCAGCCCATGGGCTGGATCCGGCCCATGGAGACCGTTTTACCAGCCCATGAGCCGCCCCTGAACCAAGCCACCCACTAGGCGAGTCCCCTGCACACTGCGCTAAACCGCTGCAGCGCAGGGACTTGCCAAGCCGAGCCAGAAATTGCGCATGCGCAGATACTGGAAATCGCGTCTGCGCATGTCCAGACGCCAAAAATCACTTCTGTGCAGACGTGATTTTTAGCATCTGGGCATGCGCAGAAGCAATTTCCGGCGCTGTGGACATGCACAGATGCGATTTCTGGCGTCGTGCTGCGCCAGTCTGGCCCACGGACAATCTCCGTGGGACTGATCCACCCATGGTTGGTAAAGCTTGCCGACCCCTGATCTAATTGATTAGCCTGCTCTCACTCACATGCATTGCGTTTCATTTGCACTGAAGTGAGTAAGTTCGAATAATGTAATGACAGCATCATTTCCATATTCATTACACAAATTGTGTACGTTTTGTAATTTTGTCCTAGTAAACATTGGTGTGAATAATGGCATTTTAGCGGGTACACAGCTCAGGGATACCTCCGGATCTTTTGCTGTCATTTGAAGCTCAGGTGGCTTCAGTAGCATGGAATGCCTTCCATCAGCTTTGGCTGGTGGCCCAGCTGTGCCAGAAGTTAGGCTATCCCTGTTTTTAAAAAATAAATAAATCAGGGCTTTTTTTTCAGCCAAACTCACTGGAACTCAGTTCTGGCACCTCTCAGGTGGGCGCCATTGCCTTTATAAGACAACAAGGGAGGAATTCATGGTGAGTTACAGCACCTCTTTTTCTGGAAAAATAGCACTGGAAAAAAATATAAAAGTTGTATTTATTTATTTTTGGTTATGCAGTGCATTGAGCAAGATTTCTAAGCACAGATTTCCACTTTATGGCATTCTGAACAGGCACATAAACTGCTGCCAAATATTGTATCTGGGAACAGTTTGAGCTGTGCATATATGAGAAGGCATTTTCTATATGAAGAGATGGGGGAAAGGCTGTTTTTAAAGGGGGGAAATCCCCACTGTAAACATTAGGAAATGACAAATACTCTCAGGACATATTTATGTATCCAAAACAATATCAATTATTAAAGCAAAAGAGGGGGGGGAAACAAAATTTAGCTAAAAATAATGCAGAGTGTTTAATAGATTTGTTTAAGAGCCATAAACAAATAACCCATGAATACTTTAAAACACTTAGCGAAGCTGGATACAGATACCCAGAAGATTGTATTAAAGATTCAAACGTTTACAAAGAAATACTTAGCACTGGAGATTGACAGTCTATAAAGGCTGTTTCAAGTTTTGCTTCTGCCACTTACTGAAACTTTGGACCTACTCCAGTCTACTAACTGTTACAGATGTAAGTATATCAATCATGGTAGTTATACAGTTATTTATTCATGTGTCATCAATGTAGCATCTTAATCCAAGGCAAGAAGTGGATACATGCTGGATAACTGGGTGCATTGTCAGCAGAGAAGCAGCTATTGTAATGCCCTCGAGATGTTGTTGGGCTCTATCTTCCATTGTCCCTGCACATTGGCCAGGCTGGTTGGAGCTGATGGAGTTGTAGTCCAACATTGTCTGGAAGGCACTACATGGGCTGCCCCAGGATTCTATCCTGCACTGGGGGCAATGATGGTCACCTACTTAGATGGCTTAAAAAAGAGGATTAGACAAATTCATGGAGGTAAAGGCTATCACAGCTAAGCTGCATGCTTCTGAATATCAGTTGCTGGAAACTGCAAGAGGGGAGATTGCTCTTGTTCATGGGTCCTGCTGGAGGCCTTCCCATAGGCATCTGGTTGGGCACTGTAGGAAAAGGATACTGGATTATAGAGGCCATTGGCCTCTTCCAACAGACTCATTTTATGTTCTTAGAATATTTAACAACATTACACAGTATTATGGAATCGTTATATTGGACAGGCCTTCAAGACCTGTAGCCTACCAACCATGACAGGTGCTTGAGAACGTCTCTGGTTTGGGGATTTTTCTTTTTAAAATGAGAATGTCGAGAAAGCTTCTTGTGGCCTATATTCAGCTTGATAAGTCCCAAGTTTTGTCATTTTGATCCTGGCCTTTACACTTTTGCTCCTCCTGCTTGCTCTTTAGCAGCAAAGTCTCAAATTCATTCTGTGCTGTTTGTTTTTTTGATGCTGCCTTTTACTCACAGGGAATCTCAAAACATCTTTTTAATCTGTTGACATCATAATGGTAAGCCAAGCACACCAGTTAGGATACTTTTACCTATTGACTTGGAAGTAAGAAGTGCAGTAGAGATGTATCAGAAGACCATGATGCAGACACAGATACTATCTAGAGTTACCTAGAGCAAGACACGCAAAGGAGCATGTGAAAACTATTTTCTCATTTTTTATATTATGGGATTAATGGGAGGAAATGTTATGCTAACCAAAGAGGCAGGTAAGTTTTTGTATTGGTGAAAATCCAGTATATACTGTATATTGCAAACATAGGTACTAAATGGGTACATTTGGAGGCCATACATCCAGTGAAGTAGACCTCCATTGAAAGCACAAGTTACCAATGATAAACTAAATGAAAAAAGTTGAGATGGTGATCCAGGATTTTTTTTCTACTGTTGTTTATGAAGCCTCTTCTTTACTCATTTTATTAAAAAGATTTAAAATATTCTTATTATAAAATATCTTAAGGGAAAGTAGAAAACATGCATTTCTGCCTTTGGAAAAATAGCAAAATAGAATATGAATGTCCCTGCTTTCTTGTAACGCAGGCTGTTCCCAGATTTAATAGCCTAGTTATTGCTGAGCAAATTTAAGACATTATGAAATATACTACAAAGTATCCCCCCCCAAAAAAAGATGGTTGTTTTGAACAATCTCCTGCCATATGCACTCACCTTGAATAGGTAACTGTTGCAAGAGCAATAGTATTTTTTTCTATTGTGCATTGGATAAAAAAAAATCTGCTTGAAATTTCAACAATAATATATAACTTACCACATGAGCTTACACCATCCAATAACAACCCTCTTCTCCTACATAGTTCTGAGAGATCAATGATTTTTGGTCTCTTGGGTCATTCATATACAGTCTCTTAGACCAACAATTAGGAGGCTGCATTCAGATACCATGATGAACCATGGTTGTTTCTTCTTCTTTTGGCGATCACTCATAGCCGAATAAGATTGTCTTCCATAAACATGGTTTTAACAATGAGTCTGTGACTGTCTGTGGAGGCCAATTCTGTATCCACACATCCTTCCACAGTGGGGACATTGCTTTCCAGGCAGGAGTTGATCACAGTGTGGATTTGCCAAGCGTGCCTTCCTGTTAGCACATTTCTCCCTTGCGTCCTGAGTTTGAGTGTCTTCAAAACCCATGACACCTTTGGTAAAGGCTGTTCTCCAACTGGAGTGCTCACAGGCCAGTGTTTCCCAGTTGTCAGTGGTTTATCACAATAGAAATGAGCCCAACCTCATGCCAGATTCATATGCTCTTCATTCCTCTGGCGCAGTCATGTGAAAGGGTTCGGAAGCTTTCACTTCCAAGTCACCTATGTTTACATTCAGTCAGGCTAGACCTTCCAGGGCTTGGAGCCTCTCACACTATCCACAGAGAGCTCCCCCAAGCTCTTTATTTGTGCTCTTGCAATGCTTGCTCTCCTAGGAGAGATGTTCCCATGGTTGCCAAGGAGACAGTTGGCCAATCAGCAAAGCCAGCTGATTTGAAGATGGAAGGAGACTCAGAATGTTGGATTCAGGTCCTGTCACTAGAGAGGCAATGTTGCAAACAGACCTACCTACCATCAAAGGAGCACATACTTACAAGCACAGTCTCCTTGCTTGGTACAAGAACAAATAACTGGTCCAACCCCGCTCTTAAAAATCACTCCTTGATTACACAATGGAGTTAGAGGTGTGGTGAACAAAAAGTGTTGAAACACCTACACCTAGACATGAATCCTACAGCTCAGCTTATTGACTTCTGACTCATGCATCCCATACCTCGTACTGATGCTGAGACCTTGTACAGATTTCTTGAATAAAGTGAAGAGTCCAAGTACACTTTTTCTCCAAGGAACTCAAGGCAGAATACATGGTTTTCACCCTTCTATTCCATCCTCACCACAACCCTGTGAGATAGGTTTGCTTGAGAGATAGTAACTGGCTCAAGGTCACCCAGAGAGCTTCATAGCTGAATGAGGATTTGGACCCTGATATCACAGGTCCTACCCTGATACTAACCAGTGTTAGAAACTGAGATATGAAAGCTAGAAGCTAAATGGCACCTTAAACCTAGGTTATGGGTGCTGCAACCGAGTGTCTAGGCATCCTTTTTTTTAATAATAAGAATACAAAGCTGAAAAAGAATGAACTGCAGCTAAAATTTTATGTTCATTTTTCACATGGTCTAGTCCGCATGTGAAGACTGCAAAAACAAAGCCATACTTCCCTCCCCCCCCCAATATTCTTTTGAGGGTCCCTTCTCCAGTCTTCAGAGAGTGGCTAGAAGTGGGGAGGCAGAAAAAGGCCCTCATTTTCTTCTAGCAGTGGCAGTTTTAATCTGAAATTTTAGGCACAGCACTGTGCCCAGAGCTCAGAAACTGCCCGCATTAGTGAAATTCCCTGTCGCAAAACGCACCTTGAACAATGGGAGTTTCTAATGCTGTTACTAACCCGGTAGAGGGTGGTGGTGCTCACCTGACCTCAGAGTGCCTACATCTCGGCTGCATACTGTGGTAGCAAGTGGGAGGGGTAACGCAGCAGTTAGGTTAGCTTGGTGCAAATGCACCAGCAGAGCCAATCCAGCTGGTGTGTTTGCATCATGCGTGCACCATCCTCACTGCTGCCTCCTCTCCATCCCAGTATGCAGTATTGACACAGATGCCTGGAGGCCAGGTGAGTGCTACCAGCTGCTACTACTCTAAAGCAGTGCACAGTACCAGCTCTCAAAAAGCGTGAAAAGTTTCTAGAGCACTACTGAATGATCTTGAGGGTGTTACTGTATGTCCATCCTTCAGAGAGTCAACATATACCAACAAATAGTGTGCCATTGGGATAAGGCAGCTTATCGCCACTAGGGCAGCACATGGCAAATTAGTCCCAATGGTCAATCATTTGACGCGGTAAGAGGACAATGGCCACAAAACCTTCTTTCTTTAAATAGAAATCAATAGTACCTCCATGAAGACGACTGAAATACAAAATGATGCAGTTTTTCCACAGTTTTACACGCAGGAACCATAAACTCGACATGTATAATACAATTGACAGATATCAACACTTTATTAGTGAGGCTGGCAAATGGAGAGATGATTTACATGGGAGGCTTTCTAGCTGCAAGGCTAAGCAGAATTTTAAGTCTCTTTATTTTCATCCTCAGTGGATTAGAAATGATTTTTCATCACACCATTAATTTTAACTAGTGTGTACATCCTTACAAGCTACTGCCGTATACATTTCTGCAATTATTCCCAAAGAAGTTGTTTCATTTGAGAGTACCATATTTTAAAGATCGACTCCAGTGCGTATTGAGGAAGAAGGTTGTGGTTAATATATGGAAACATTATTTGGATTTAATCATACTTTGGGGAGTATTTCTAATAAGTAAGTAAATGCAGCCAGTTTAAAATGCACAGATTGTCACAGCAACCTAGCTTGCTACAGGCATTTTCCCTCTTAGATTGCCGGAGCGCTAATAAGTGAGGAACACTTACTCAATGTACGACCGAATATCTATGCCTTCCCATGAGTTATGCTGTCATACCTATTAGGCAAAGTTCTAAACCAAAGTGAATGAAAGTCAGATGTGTGTCTGTGGCGAGGAACAGGGTAGAGCAGGGGTAAAAAAAATTACAGAAACAATAATCTGGATTGAACTTGGACATGAGTTTTATTGGTTAGATGTTACACAAGGCTTGGTGAAGCATGGGCAATGACCCAGGTCTCATATAGTTCAGTTGTTGTCCAAGTCAATGCATCCAGTTTGAAATGTTAAGGGGTGGACAGCAGGCTCAAGCCAACCATAGTGAGGGGTGGAGAGAGAGCAAGCTCAAGAAAACCATAGTGAGGGGTGGAGGGAGCAAGCTCAAGAAAACCATAGTGAGGGGTGGAGGAAGCAAACTGAAACCAACCATAGTGAGGGGTGGAGAGAGCAAACTCAAGAAAACCATAGTGAGGGGTGGAGAGAGCAATTTCAAGCCAACCATAGTGAGGGGTGGAGGGAGCAAGCTCAAAGCCAACCATGATGTGTCCAACCTATCTGCAGTGTGGCTTGCAGGCTAGCTCCTGAGCTGGACCAGTCCCCAAACACCCCCACGAAAGCCCAATGGTGGGCACCCTGAAAGAGGAATTGGGGAGCCTATCAATGCTTCCTATTAAGGACTATGAATCCTGTCTGAAGTCCCTGTGTGACAATAAACTGTCAGCTTCGGCTGCCTGGTACTCCCACCGAAACAAGCTAAGCTGCTTCCAGTCCAGCAGGCTACACCTTAAGTCCTCTAACAAGAAGTCATTCCTGGCCACAGAGATATTAATGATACTGGAGACTCTCTTTAAAAGGGCATTTTGTATAGCCTTGCCCTATCCCCTGATTTAATGGCATGGGTACTCAAAACTAATTGAGCACTTCTGCAAAACATAGAAAGCCGGCATTTGGTATCCATGTAGTTCAACACCCACTGATTAAAACAAAACAAAACATCAATCTGGAAAATGCAACATTTGAATATATCTCCCTTGAAATTCAGGCAATGCTATCTGCTTCTTAATAGCAGCTGGTGACAAATCTATGTTTGTAGAATATCAGCTGTATCTTATGAAACAAATAAATTTTCTAAGTGAAATATTGAACCTTGGTATGTTTCAAGGCAGTAGAAAAGAGGATGGATGGCATGCAATGAACTCCACAAAATCAGGTGATGTTCTGCTTGGAAGGGCTGAAATATATACAGTAGTTGAACAATTGGAAACTACCAAAATAGAATCAAACACAACAGCTACATGTTATGTGCATCGCCTCTCTGAAATGCAGCACTCCAAGCTGGATAAATGGGTCTTTAGCACTTGTTAGGGTTTTAGCCATTTTTAATTTATTTGTTGTTTGTGTTTTTCACTGTTTTTAATTACCTAATGTATAAATTGCCTTGACACAGTGGTTTAGAAAGTAATTAATAAATCAATGGCAATAGTAATAGTAATAATACTTCACACAAAATCTACTTATTCACTGTAAAGGCACTGGAGTGGGTGGTTGACCTGCATTTCTTATCAATGTTTCTGTATCCACATGAGTGGATAGAAAGATAGTGAAAGGAGGCTGTTCCCCCCCCCCTTTCATTCTCTTCTTTACGGTTTTCAGTACTGTAAGTGTACAAAATTAGAGTTACAAAGGACATTGTCAGAGCCGATATTCCTGACACAGCCATTTTGGCTGTTAACATCTTACACTAGCACATCTAAGATGGAATAATGCAGAAGCCTAACATCCCAGGAGGGTTCAGGTTCTCTTGTCTTTTTAGGTTTTGGCCTCTGGCCTTGATTGAAAGAAGAACTTAAATTGGGAATACTCTCTATTTTAAATGGGCATTTCTGGCAAGACTTTGCAAGTCTGGGGGAAAGAGAGAGAGAGAGAGAGAGAGAGAGAGAGAGAGAGAGAGAGAGAGAGAGAGAGATTTAAAATATTTGCTCTCTGTTCTATGTTAAAATAAAAGTTTTAAAGTTGTGGGGTTGGCACTTGATAGTGTATGTCGAGCTCGGCAGCCTTTGAAACTCTTAAACAAGTTCACGTTGGGAAGACAGACTTTATTCATTTTGATTCCCAGAAAATATTTTGCATTTTTTTTATCAAGCTGAATGTAGCAAAAGACTAACCTGAGGAAAAACAGTCTACCAGATCCTGTTTTTATAGCAAAATGAAAGATTTTCTGAGCGTTGAGCACACAGTTCTCAGTTATTGCTACCATACGCTTACCAGTTTTCTTCTAAATGTATATTTTCTGTTGTATATTCCTCTAGAATAGGAATTAAATCATTTTCTTATTGTCCTTATTGTGTGTTACTCCAGTTCTAAGATTGTTTGCTCTGATGTAAGTCATACCCTGTTAAACTGGACTTATTTCACAGTAAATAAAGTTGGAATATGTTCTGAGTCCTTAGTCTATGAAATAAAGGCTCAGAACATAGCTTGTTTTCCCATATCTATCCCACACGCTCTCAAGTAGTCAGGGCCAGTAACAAGGCTTAAAAAGAGAAGACGTGATTAATTTTTTTTTAAAAAAAATACTTGGTTAAATTAAAACCATGAGTCCTGTGGCAACTTAGACTAAGAAATGGACTAACTTGCATGGACTAGGGCCTACTTCATCAGATGCATGGTCTTCCTCAGATGGTTGGTGGGTAGATGGACAGATGGATGGATGGAATGAAGGGGAACAGAAGGCTTGTCATGGCCAAGTCAAGGAATGTTTCAGCCACATTACTTAATAGTGTACCAACTTCCAGTAGTAATCCTTTCAATGCTTTGGGGTTGTCCTCATGGCCGATACACTAGAGTAGACCTTGGCATAGAGTGTTTCCATTACCCTGAATGAACTGAAATTGTGCATAAGCAATATCCTTAAACTCAGCCACACAAACGTAATGCTTTTTGGAGCTTCAGAAACAATCATGACATGATCATCAAAGAGAAGGATGAAGGAGGCCAATTACCCGCCTACCTCCTCACTTTGGCCCTTTAAGCAAGCAATCCCCATCACTGCTGAAAAGTTTGGCTGCCACCTGACGGGACTCTTACCTTGCCTAACAGCTTCCACAATCTGGTTAAATGTCTTTGTCTTTAAGATGCCGCAAGTCTTTCATATACACGTGTGTGAGAGAAATATATCAATGTACATATATAGACACGCATGCATATACATATATATCTATAATGTAGATGATTTAATGTATTGATCAATGGAATAAATTAGTACACCTCTGGATCGAAATCAAGAGGTTGTAGAAATCTCTCTCTAGAGAGCCCCAAATAACATCAGGCACCTTTATGTAGGAAACAGGGTGACATTGAAACAAGTCTTTGAGTTGCCTACCTTAAAAAAAGCAAGAAAAAAAAGCACCGAATGTCATTGACGAATTCCAGTAGACTTCTGTTTCCTTTGATGTCTTCAGAAAGCAGGTGCAGAGAGTGGGAGTAATTTCCTTCCCAATTTCTCCCTCACATGGCTTGCCATCCCTCATACTCTGGCACTTTTCACGACTTGCCATATGGCATATCCCCTAAGCAACTGTTCTCAAGAGCTTATTTGGCACTGCTGTCACTCCTTATCCAAGGGAAAGCTTTCTGAGATAAAGAGGTCTTGTAGCAGAAAGCTACTTCTGCGTTGCTCGGTATTCAACATCTAAAGAATACTTGCCCTGGTTTAAATCTTTACATTGTAATAGCGCAAAAGCCGGATAAAAAAATCAAGATATGTACTTCACCATATATCAGATCTGCCTGTCCCTATTTGGATGGGAGGCGGCCCCACCTATCTGCCCTCTTTCCTGTTCTATAAACATGATGTCTGAATTTTGTCCTTGTTCTGGTCAGTTTCAATTTTTCTATGGTTCCTAAGCAATGTTTAAGTCAGTTAAGGCGAATCACCTAAGACTGAAGCACTGGATCAAAGTAAATATGACGTGTGAGCTGAAAGATACCTCAGATCTAAGGTTCTTGTAAGGAGAGATTGCTGGATTGAAGATATGAGTTTCCTAGCTTTTTAGGTTTAGCAACACTTCTTAATTAAGAATAAAATCCTAGTCAACTCCTTAATGAATGTCATCCCTGATAATCAAAGCAAAAGGCTGTATAGATTGCACCAAGCAGAATACCATTTCAAAGGGAGGGTTGGTTTCTTGACTTCTGGAAGTCTCATTCCTTCATGCTGGAGACCCAGGAAAAAACAGGGAGAAAAAATTTGCACATAAGTTGGGAAAGTAAGAAATAAATGATGCAGGAAATGTATAGGCCATGATTATCTACACTCTGGTAATCACCAGGTTGGGCTACTGTAATGTGCTCTACATGGGGCTGCCCTTGAGGACAGTCCAGAAATCGCAACTAGTGCGAAATGCAACAAGAATGCCGGTAAGGCGGCCCAACAAGACAATGACAAAAATCTACCGACAGCATATAAATCAATATGGCTAACCTGACCAAAAACACTCACCCACCCCACTCACACAGGAAACCAAAGACCACCACAGCCAACCACAAATGAACAATCACACCCTACGCCAACCCCGACCTCTCTCACCACCAAAAGAGCACAAGCGAATAACAGAGAGCCTGGGCAAATCGCTGACATGAAACCCTGCATATATTAAGTAAAATAAAAATATTGTCACCCCACCCCATCCCACCCATCTCCCCATCCCGCCCACCTCTTCCCCCCCCTTTCCTCCCAATGTCTCAACAAACGATACTGATTTGTAAAAATGTTACATGGAAAAAAATACGAAAGAGACATTGCACATACCTTTGTAAATCAAGAAAATCTTTAATAAAAATACTTTAAAAAAAAGAAAAGAAAAAGAATGCCGGTGAGGCAGGGCCAGCCTGCGCATGAAGGGAACTGAGGAAGCTGCCTGTCCGGGGGGTGGGGAGAGGCTGGAATCCTGTGGGGTGGCACCTTCACTGCCACTGGGCTCACATAGTTGCTGCAGCTTCAGGCAAGATCAGACAAAACAGGATGGGCTGCTCTTGTTGGTGGGGTCAGCAGGCCTATCTTGAAACAGCTCACCTGGAAGCTGGCAAAGGATGGATGACTGAAGTCAGGATGAAACCTCTGCAGAGGTTCTAGACAGTGGCCATTAGTGGCCACCAAACCAATAGCTTGATTTGCACCATAGGAGCCACCTCCTAGGGACCGAGGTCCCTTCAGCTCCCCCAATAAAATATTTGAAGTGGCTGCTCCCCCAAGTTGGTGGGCATTGCCATTCAAGTGGTGTGTGTGTGCTGTGTCATGTGATCAATTATGTGGGGTGATGCTTACTTAGGCCCCCCAATATTTTATTCAAGGTGGCACCCCTGAATTGCACCTTCAAAGGAAAGTGGTGCCTCTTACTAAGCAGTCCATATTAACCAACCTGGACCTGTCTGGCTCTAGCTAAATACTTTGAGCTTTGTATGAAAATGAGCTTGGACGTGGGTTGAATCAGATTCAATGATGAATGGACAGTTCAGTGTGTGTGTGTGTGTGTGTGTGTGTGTGTGTGTGTTTTACAAAAGTATGTGATTATTTTAATATCAGAATAGCTCTACTAAGTCTTGTATAGCATGGAGATGTATGGGGTCTTGAGGGCTGCTCTACTGGAAAGGAAGGAAGGAAGGAAGGAAGGAAGGAAGGAAGGAAGGAAGGGAGGGAGGGAGGGAGGGAGGGAGGGAGGAAGGAAGGAAGGAAGGAAGGAAGGAAGGAAGGAAGGAAGGAAGGAAGGAAGGAAGGAAATCATCCTGCCTTTTGTATCTAAGCAATATTTTTATAATTCAAAAACTGGGGCTTTTGCTAAAGGCTCTGCAAACTAAACAGTCCTGACAGTCTCTGATATAAATTCATATCAGTCTTGATAAATCTCAAGAAGTCTAACAAGAAGCAATATTAGAATCCTTGGTGTATTCATTATACTAATTGAGAACCTCAAATGTATTCTCTTCACATTTGACACAAAGAGAAATTATGTTTAGGTCATTTGACAATATTTAGTTCAAGCATTAACAAAATTCAACTTTATTCGGCATTTTTTCTCCTTATTAAAGCTTTTTGATATACAACACTGATCCAGAGCCCTTTGGAAGACTCAGATTGTCTTGTGGGAGTTTGGGGCCAGTCCTCCAGTATTTCTGTACTTCGATGTACATTCAATGAACAGACATTGAATGAGAGGGAAAGAAAACAACTTTCGCTTTGTGTGCCTCCGTCAGTTGGGGGTATGGATTTTGTGTTTATTGAATGGTCTTCAGCAGATACTGGTCTCCTAGCATTTTTTTTAAAAAAAAAACCCACCCACCTCTTTAGGCAGATGGCAGTAGAACACTCATTTGGGAATATACTCCCAGACAGGTGTTTGGTGTAATAAAGTTATATCTTGTCACTTTCACATTCTGGATATTTCTTAGGAATGACACGTCATGATGATAGTGTTGCTGCCTTTAGAATTGTAGAGATGGAAGGGACCCCATAGGTCATCTAGTCCAATCCCCTGCAATGCAGGAAACTCAGCATAGAATCATAGTGAGAAGCTTGATCTAAGGCAGGAATGGAAAATCTGTTTCAGCTCAAGGGCCACATTCTCTTGTGGACAACCTTCCAAGGGTTAATGATGGGCAGGGCCAGAGGCAAAAGGGTGGAGCAATGGATGTGATACTTACTTTTGTGTCTTAGGCTACATTTGAGCCATGCAGAAGTCAGAGATTTCTACACACCCAAACAGCCCACGTGTCTCTCCATCTAGGCAAGTTGGAGGCATTGTTAAAATGAGAGGTCACAATCTAGCTGCAAAAGAGCATTTGAGATAGATACAGAGCAGGGCTGGTGAGATGCATGGTTTGGGAGAGAGGATGTGGCCTTGAGAGTCCCAAAGGCCTGGGGAGCTGTATGGGGTCCCAGGCCTAAGGTTCCCCAACCCAGACCTGGGGGCTATTTAACATATTACCGTGTTTCTCCTAAAATAAGAAACCGTCTTATATTTTTTTCCCTCCAAAAAACACAGTATGGCTTATTTTCAGGGGATGTCTTATTTTAACCGCTCCACGTCAGTACATTGCATAGCCACGCCTATCCAGGTCGTCTTAAGGGAGAGGTGCCATGTCACTATGTCTTATTTTCGGGGTATGGCTTATATTTCACAAATGCGTAGAAATCCTGCTATGGCTTATTTTATGGCTACGTCTTATTTTAGGAGAAACAGGGTACATGCTAACAGATACAAACCCCTGGTCAAGACAACACATTTAGAATAAATGTGTCCATGAAGAAGGCAACTGTGCTTGCCTTCTTAGCAATATCTTTTTTGCAATTTGGAGACCACATTACGTGACAACTGAGAAAACCATGACCATCTTTTTTGAGGGAAATACCATAAGGCATAAGCAGTCCCTGGGCATTGAATCTACTATGGTGTCCAGTGGTCTTGCAGCAGAGAGTTTGATGCAAACCTCGATACATCTAACCTTTCAAATTATTATTACAAGATAATAATTCCGAGGTTGTTACTGTAATGCAGAATTTCCTAAACTTGGGTCTCCAGCTGTTTTTGGACTACAACTCCCATCATCCCTAGCTAGCAGGACCAGTGGTTTTTGGATGATGGCCAAAAATAGCTGGAGACCCAAGTTTGGGAAACACTGTTCTAATGGATAAAAAATAATGTCATTCAGGTCTATGATTGTACTGTTTTTCCACAGTGACTGCAATTCGAAAGACTACAAAAGATAGATAGATGATAGATATAGATAGATAGATAGTAGATAGATAGCTATAGATAGATAGATAGATAGATAGATATAGATATAGATAGATAGATGATAGATGATAGATGATAGATAGATAGATAGATAGATAGATGATAGATAGATATAGATAGAGATAGATAGATAGATAGATAGATAGATAGATAGATAGATGATAGATAGATGATAGATAAACTCAATTGACTATGAAATGGAAATGTTTATTTGTCTGAAAGAAGGAAGTCGCTAGACTGATGATGAAGTACCAGATAGGTACTGAAGGATGGTTGATATATAATGTTTCTGAAACACTGAGGAGCCAATTACACATTACCTACAAACACATGTAAAGAAGCCTTGGGTGCTCTTGGTTTAATTGAAAAGCAGCTTTGAGGGGGCATAATTCTGAAAGGTGTAGTGATGAGCTACTTAACCCTTTCTCTGCTGGCAGCTTTTCTGCTCCAAATCTTGTGCAGCTGCTTTTCACCCCGCTTGAGAATCCAGATGCTGGGGCATGCATGACCCTCAATATTCTGTGCATATATTTTTGTTAAGTGTGTCAATGGCCACATGGTCTGAATAACTAAATGCTGTACTGGGCTGGTGGTAGTATAGAATGGGCCTTTTGAATGCATACCTCTTAATCTCACATTGTTGCTGTTCTTATGCTTAGATGCTAGAAGCAGAAGAACAGACTATGAGAAATGGATTGTGCCCATTCCTTGGGATGTTATTGGTGATTACAACATTTATACCAACAACAACAACATTTATACCCCGCCCATCTGGCTGGGTTTCCCCAGCCACTCTGGGTGGCTCCCAACAGAATACTAAACAGAATAGAACATCAAACATTAAAAACTTCCCTAAACAGGGCTACCTTCAGATGTCTTCTAAAAGTCAGGTAGTTGTTTATTTCCTTGACATCTGATGGGAGGGCATTCCACAGGGCGGGTGCCACCACCGAGAAGGCCCTCTGCCTCGTTCCCTGTAACTTCGCTTCTCGCAGTGAGGGAACCGCTAGAAGGCCCTCGGCTCTGGACCTCAGTGTCCGGGCTGAATGATGGGGGTGGAGACACTCCTTCAGGTATACTGGACCGAGGCCGTTTAGGGCTTTAAAGGTCAGCACCAACACTTTGAATTGTGCTCGGAAAAGTACTGGGAGCCAATGTAGGTCTTTCAGGACCGGTGTTATATGGTCTTGTCGGCCACTCCCAGTCACCAGTCTAGATTCTATCCTTCTGAGAGATTTATATAAGATATCTTTCTGGTGCCTTCCAGCTCCTCGTTTGTACGACGATATGGCCTACAGTTTAGATTTCCCCCCTTTGGGCACAGCAGAAAACAAACATGTTAAAGAAGCTGGCATGCTGAGAGTGTGCCAATTATCTTTGTTTGGAAGGGATATTTTCTTGCACCTTTCCCCTAACCACCACAGATACATTTCTGATCCACGACGTCATCAAATTATTTCACATCACAAGGAGGAAGATGCACCTAAGTATTTATCATTGAGAAGGCTTTATCATACCTATGGCTAGAAAATGTCAGAGATGGCCATCCCAAAGACAGTTGCATCGCTGTTTTACGATCATCATTTTGTTATGACTTCCTATGGGATTACAGGAAAACACACTGATCCTGACATAGTTACCATGCTGGCCTAATGTTCATAAATGCCAGGTTGTCAGTCTCATCAGGTCTAAGCAACCGAAATAGAAGGTGCTTTTTAATGCTACCCCAGAGTCAATTAAAATACAGTAATGCTGACATCTGCAGAATATGGAATGATCAAAGTAAAGAATGCCCATACAGCTTCTGACATAAAAACAGTGTGTTTGGCGGCAGAGTGACACGGTGTAACAGGTCAGGTAATTATGAGAAAATCTATGATGTATCTGTTGCAATTGCTTAGCTTCTTCCCATTATCAGAGCCATCAAACAGAACAGCGCTCTCACTTCTCCTGATGGATCGTAAAGAGAGTGACACCCTCGGTCTCCTGATACAGAAGGTATCTCAGGAGCGGCTGAATTAATTTGACAGTAAATAGGTGATAGCAACTGCTGTCTTTCTCCCTCTTATTATTATTTTTTAATTACACCGGGACACATTTTGGCAGTTTGAGGAATAGCTCCAAAAGCCAGCCTTCCATGACTTGCAATCTACCCTTCTCCCCTGCTCAAACACACACATGTACACACGTACCTCCTTCAGCTTGACTGCTGCTCTATAACTACACAACCACAACAATTTCATTGCCCTGATACTGTATCAGTTCTCATACCAACCCATGTTCTAAACCATGGCTTTTCATTATGATGATTAAGGGATCCTCTGCATGGGTAATCTTGATGTGTTTATTAAATTATCCCCCCCCCAAAAAAAAGTGGGTTTGTATGCTTAGAGTATACTTATGTTAATACTCTGGATATATTTGCTCATTTTCTGCTGCTGTATTGTTATAATTGGCTTAATGGATTTTCAGATATGTGTTAACCCTTCCTAAGCACTCTTCTCAAGCAGACTAATTACAGCTTCTTACATTAAATTCTTATAGGTTTCCATTTATCCCCTCTAAATTGTCATGATAATTGCAGTAATAAATTAGGCACACAGAAGCCATCAATTAAAATAATTTGAATCTGGCATCACAGCACAACACAAACGATGGCTCTTAACTGTGCGTTCAAATATGAGCTTCACAGTATAAACATCATATGGATGTATCTCTTTTGTACTACACAACACATAACTCAGAGCACCACAATTCAAATAAGCAATGCAGAAGGCAAACAATTCCCTGATAAAAAATAATCACGTTTATAATTCACAGAGCTTCATTGCAGAAATATTGTACGCAGAGAATATTGTTAGTCAATGTGAATTCAGATGAAAAACTACAGTGGTGAAGCCACACTTTGACAATGTTTTGTTGCTGTTGTGACAACTATGCATGTGACTTATTTGATATATCACAAGCAAGTGATCACAGTCCACTGTCTCCAAGAAATCCTTTGAAATAGGGAGAGAGCCAGGTGATGAGCTGGGATTGCATCCTTTGTCCATGATGTATGAGAATATTCAAATAGAGCCTTACCTCCTATTCAGTGAAACAGTGTTGGGGAAAAACTGGGCAGATCTGGCCCAATATATTTGGCTTCCTGAGGCAAAAGACAAGATGGTTCCCCTCAATCCCATGAAGTGACTTCAACATACTGTGAAACTGTCCCATTTTAAGTGGGACATCCCGGATTGAAAGAAGCTGCATTGAATATCACCTCATAGGTGATATTCTCTGAATGTCTTCTCTGAATGTTCTCTGAATGTCTTCCCTGAACACAGACATGATTCAAGGATGCAGAACATGGCTCACATGAAAGAAGCTCTGTGTAGATGCCACTGCCAGTTCTTGATTATGATTACTGTGATCATGTCAGCACATTTCTCAATATATTACAGAAATTGCCCCTCAAAATCTGAAAGCTGTAATCCCTTGTGAGCTTGATTCACTTTAGACCTTCTCTGAACAAACATGTCCTCCTGGAAGCAACATCAGAAGGAGACAATAAGTAAATTTATGAACTGACCAACTGATCTATGGTGAAGCATTAGATGTGTTTCATGTTTTTAATTGTTTGTCAGTGTTTTAAATATGTCATGGGTCACATCTGCACTATGATACCATTTTAACAGCCACAGCATAGTTTGTAAGCTGTGCTGAAAGTTGTCAAGAGATCCCTATTCCCCTCTACAATTCTTAGAGTGTTACCAGTCCCCCCATTTTCCCACAGAACACTGAGAATTTTAGCTTTGAGAAAGAAATAGCACCCTTAACACACTACAGTTCCCATGATTCATTAGGGGAGGCAATGACTGTTAAAATGGTATCATAGTGCTTTAAATGTATGGTGCATAGATTTTTTAGAGTGCAAACCACAGATTTCGACAGAACAATCATGAGGCCTAGGCAACTTTATGCCAGAACTATGTCTCAGATCCTCTTCACATATGTTTCAAGCTTCTTAGCTCCTAAAGAACAGTTATTATAAAATTAACCAGTATAGTTCAAAGAGTCAGCTATCTCACCTCCTAATTCTTCTGCCACACGTTGCTTATGAATAATGTAATGGCTTCTTGCATTTCGCCTGCCACTTCCTCACATCTTCCGGACCTGATGGAGAATTCTGGAAAGATTTTCTCATCCTCCATCAACAGACAGTGGCTCAGTAAAAAATCTTACCTGACAACACCCTGTTGCTTTTTATGTGGTGTCATCACCAGATTGTTTATAGCCGCTGGACACCGGGGAGGGGAGAGAAATCATCAGTGAAATGAAAGGCAACGATGCATAATTAGCTTCAAATTAATTCATGACCCAGTTTAAGAGGACACGGAAGGGGTTACTAATTAATTAAGGTGGGAAACCCTGTAGGCTTGTGAGATTTGGAGAGTTGTAGCTCATCAGCCAGGTTAAAAGGCTTTCTGAGGGTATACCCAGCACACATGGAACGCAAAGCATGACTAATAATAAAATAAAAGGGAGAAAATGAAAATAGATTTCAGGGGAAATAAAAGTGGAACAAAAAAAAATACAATCAGGAAGAATAGTTAAGAAATTCTTTGTCAGAAATTGTCAAAGATTAAATAAAAGTCCACAGATCACTGCTGGATGTGAATGGCATTTCAAATGTGGACTGGCTTGTTGTAGCGCCGTGATCTTAGGTAATAATATGCCACAATTCTATGAGTCTCTCCCCCCCCCCTCTCTCTCTCTCTCTGTTTCCATTCTCCTTTTGAACCATTTTTCATAGTGCCTTGAAAGCGAAGAGGAGGAGGAGGAGGAGGAGGAGGAGGAGGAGGAGGAGGAGGAGGAGGAGTTTGGATTTGATATCCCGCTTTATCACTACCCAAAGGAGTCTCAAAGCGGCTAACATTCTCCTTTCCCTTCCTCCCCCACAACAAACACTCTGTGAGGTGAGTGGGGCTGAGAGACTTCAAAGAAGTGTGACTAGCCCAAGGTCACCCAGCAGCTGCATGTGGAGGAGCGGAGACGCGAACCCGGTTCCCCAGATTACGAGTCTACCGCTCTTAACCACTACACCTTTCTGTGTTGGGAACCAACAGCTTTCATATGGGAGAGAGGTTGAAAATTCCTCCCTCTCCCACCAGTCCAGTACAGAAATGCAGTAGTACCATTTGCTCCAGCTGAAGGAAGACATTGACACCTTCAAGACACCAAAGCCTACCTCAGACCTATTTGCATGTATAAGCAGCTCACTGGGTGCAGTAGAGCCATCAACAGCTGGATGGCAAACTGAGCAGGGCGCACACGTCATGTGACCACAGCCTACCCTTCTGTGGTGAGATGTATTGTGCTTCTGTTCAAATTAAAGTAATTGTTTCTATTTTCTGACCTTATTTATTTCAAATAAACAATGTACCGTACTTTTCCATGCATAAGACTAGCTTTTTTTACTCTAAAATAATGTTCAAAATCTGGGCTCGTCCTATAAACAGATAGCGCAGAGGGGGGACGGGAGATTGGTTGCAACCGTGAGCAGGAGGTTGCCAGCGGCGATTGGATTGGTGATTGGTAGCTGTGGCAAGGGCTGCTGTGGATTGGCTTCCTCTGTGTCAATTGTGCTTGCGCTTGCTGGCTGCTGGTGGCTATCGGGCAGACGGTTTGTGGCTTTTGTGATGCGTACGATTGGCAGCGTTTATCAGTCTGGGCAACCCTCCCCCCAAAAAGCTCAACAACTCTGGACCATCTCCCCCCATTTTCTCAAATTCGAGTCTCCAAAAATAGTGGCCGTCTTATACATGGGGGTGTCTTATACATGGAAAAATACGGTATACTGTGTTTCCCCGAAAATAAGACACCGTCTTATATTTTTTCCCTCAAGAAAACACACTATGGCTTATTTTTGGGGGATGTCTTATTTTAACTGCTCCGTGTCTGTACACTGCATAGCCATGCCTATCCAGGCTGTCTTAAGGGAGGCGCCACGTCACTATGTCTTATTTTGGGGGTATGGCTTATTTTCGGGGAAACACGGTATGTGCATCTATACACATAAATTGGCATGCTCTTTTGTCTCCTTTATTTTTTTGGGTGATGTGCAAATTGCCATCCTACTCACTACATGTGCTTGAATGTGAGCAAAGAGAGGCACTGATGATGACATCAGATATGTTTATTCCTGGACTTCAGCCAAAATGAAGGGGAAACTCTCTTCCTAGTCACTTTCACATCGGCATGCACTAGATTAAACCCCTCTAAATTTTGAGACAGTAAGTGTGTTCATCTTGCACAATTTATTTCACTGTTCATCTAATATAAAATTGGACATGTGCAACTAGGGAAGGAGAAGATGTTTGGTTCAGTTCACATTTCAATGCAAGCCTCTCTAACTTCCACTTCCTGGAAAACACACACACACACACACACACACACACACACACACACCACTGAAAGAACACCTATTCTTTGAAAGTCACCATTCTCCCCAGTCTCCAAATGTTGTGATTCAGTTCTCCGACCAAAAAATGTGTACCAAAAAGCTTATAAAAATGCAAATATTAGTGAAGGTAACATGCAAAGTTTTTTATATTAGGCGAAATTGCTTGCAAACACAGTACATACTAAACAAAATTGAATAGAGGTTTCATGAGGATTTAAAAAAAAATGCAAACTGATGTGGAAATATGATGAACTGGATTTCAAGCCGACGGAAAAATGAGATACTGAGTGAAACTGAAATTGACAGTTTCATCCACTGCTATAGACACTGAAGCAACAGTTTGCTGTATCAAACATATGAATCCCACCACTGGCCCCTCTAGCCCATCATTATTTCTCCCATATACCTATGGTCTTCTCTTCATTGTACCACCACATCAAGGACAATGTTGTCAATTTCCTGCAAGCAATGCTTGCATTTGAGATGGAGCACATGGCTCAGAGTTGGCTTATTTAGCCAACGTTACAACAACTGAATTGTCCGCTTCTAGCAATTATGGCTAATGGCTTTCAGCTGACTTCTAAAGCCAATGATTTGTGTTCGCCAGCATTGGCTGCGTATATGTACCTCTCCAGATCTGGGGGAGGGAAAACCTAATTGCCATTTGAACAGACTCATGTTGAGAGTCACAATTAGAATAGCCATTTCCCCTTCCTCCCCAGTTGCCCATCTTGGAATATCAAGGTTTGCAAAACAACAACAACAACAACAACAACAACAACAACAACAACAACAACAACAAATTCTAATGTGCCAGATGAAATTAAATCAATGCAATACTCCAAACCAATAGAAAATTATGGGGTAAATGGAAATGATTATCATGGGAGACAGGCCTCTGCTAATGGAATTTGGATCTTTTACACATGTAAAAGCTGTCAACTTGGCTGCGTTCTCCTAATGTTCCCTAGGCAGGCAGCAATCTTCATTTCTTTCTCTTTTTTTGCTGCTCTTTCCTTTATGATACCGCAGCATTTTGGAGTGAGAATTTTGAAATTAAATCTCCTTATTGTGCAGGCAGGATGTCCAGTTTTATTCTATCAAATGCCACAGAAACAAAGGGAACAATCCATTTTTCCTGATAGAAGCCAACAGATCGTAAGAGGTTTGAGATGAGTGTGAGGATACAATTTGCCTAGAGAGTGCCTGAGGATCAAGACAACCTGACTTTCCACGGAATGAGTCTGTCAGCTGGCATCTTGCGGTAATTGCTTCCCATGGCAGGACCTCACCAGCCGAGGGAGGGCTGCTCTCGTCAACTCAAGAATCCATTTTTTTTATTAAAAAAAAAAAAACAGTGCTGAATGATAATTGTTTGCTAAGGCTGAGGGAACTTGTTGCCAAGTCAGAAAAGAAAAGGGTTCTGGGGCTGTGATTGGCACTCGTTAACCCGGGATTTGGATTTGATCGTTTCCTTATTCAAAGCAAGGGTATTTGGGAGGAAGGGGAGAAAGAGGATGCTCTCTTGTTTGGTGAAAACAAATGAGTTCAATCACCAAATGGAATATCAGGATATCATGCCTGAAAGCAAAGAGCTGTTATTCACGCAAAGGGGACTGCATAATATGGGCAGTTGGGTAAATTAAATGTTTTTCTTCCAGTATCACGGTCGCTTTGGAATTCTTTCCCTCCATCTACACTACAAATTAGCTTGTTTTGTTCATTAGGAGACCTGGATCAGTCACTCTTCAAGTTGTGTCACTTGGCTATGCCAACAAAGAAAGGAATAATAATAAAAATAGGCCAGATTATGCAAAATAGGTCTAATTGGATTTGGTTGGACATAAGAAAACCAATGCTTACCTTTGGTATATGTTGACTTCCGTGCTGTATGACGCAGGGGAACCTATTTGAATGTGGTTTTCTATTTCTTCATTTCAATATTTGTTGTGATCCATGTACATTGCTGAGCGGTGGCAAAGCCAGAGGCAACTGCAGTTGTTGACAACCATCACTATATTATTTTTATTCAAAGCAAGGAGGGTTTCTTTTAATAGGCAATGTAAATAAAATCAAAATTAGGTAAAGGTAAAGGGACCCCTGACCATTAGGTCCAGTTGTGACCGACTAGGGTTGCGGCACTCATCTCGCATTATTGGCCGAGGGAGCCGGCCTACAGCTTCCGGGTCATGTGGCCAGCATGACTAAGGCGCTTCTGGCGAACCAGAGCAGCGCACGGAAATGCCGTTTACCTTCCCGCTGGAGCGGTACCTATTTATCTACTTGCACTTTGACGTGCTTTCGAACTGCTAGGTTGGCAGGAGCTGGGACCGAGCTACGGGAGCTCACCCCATCGCAGGGATTCGAACTGCCAACCTTCTGATTGGCAAGGCCTAGACTCTGTGGTTTAACCCACAGCGCCACCTGCATCCCTTAAAATCAAAATTAATGTCAGCCAATTGTAAAAAATAAAATAAAATAGCCACTTCTAACGTTATTAGAACTTGGTATGTTTCCCAACATGCAGCTGATTCAGAACAAATCAGAATATTAGTTTGCTGCCTCTGCAATACAGGCTGAATTAAATAACCTTCTTGGGTTGTATGCAGTGTGGTGCTAAGTAAAGTGTTCTGTCGCCACAAGGATTTCTGCTTGCACAGTGGAATGTCCTCCCTCTCCTCCCAACCCTCTTAAATCTGTTCTTGGGATTCCCCCAACCCATCAGAACAAATTTGGGGTGTACATAGGAGGAGGAGGAAGAGGAGTTGGAGAGAAGTTTCCATTATGCAAGTGGAAATCCTTACGCCGATTAAACATTTTAGTTGGCTACCACTCTATGTCTCTCCAGATTCTATGGCTCTGAGTGGTCAAGATCAAAACTTTATGGGCAGGTGGACCCTCTTGTGCCACATTAACTGAGTGGCTGAAGTAATGGCTGCAAAGTTGCTGCAGCTTAGCCTTCACTGAACAGTTTGTGGAGTTCCTCTTCCTCCCTCTACGGTGCAGAGAGATTTTCTGCATACACTACACTGTGTGAGTGATGGGCAACAGCATGTGAGGATCTTCTCCCTCATCAAATTATACCCCAGGAAGTATGCGAGACTTATGTTCTCTCGCCTAGGCTTTGATCAAAACTCTTGATTTGTTTGCATAAACAACATGTGCAAAACTTCCAGTCTGCATTTCATGTAGATTTAAAAGCATCCTAATTGCAACTGTATGTCCTGTGCGTAGTCACTTAAAGAAGGGAGAAAAAAGGCATTTCACATCAGCAGTGATGCCAATTTAAACTAAAAACCATAGAACGTTTGCTCCAATATTTCCTTCTTCTTCCTCTATCATGTTTGCAAACATGTTTGCAGTATTGGGATAATATTGAACTACATTAAGCTTATTAAAAGTTTGTTATTATGTGGTTTGATTTCAACTTTATCACTCTTTGGATCACATACTGATGAGTCATTTCATGCTCTTTAATTGGCTGAACTACCATTATTTGTTTAAGTTTATTGCCCATTAGATCCTGATGGTTTGTGACAGAGAACAATGTCCAAGCAGGAAAACACCACACAAATCAATTAGAATTAAATAAAATTCAAGTTCGAATTATATATCCCAGTTCTTTG